>JABCMJ010022983.1:0-15673 GCA_014822125.1 Arbutus unedo | reverse complement strand
TGAGGCAATATAGTAAGTCCATGAACACAACATTTGTGCACATATTTAGATAGTGTGTTCGAAAATGTTAGATGCCCGCGAGACTATCACAAAATAACGTGGACTCCGTATTAACCTCCATATACTTCCTAGGACTTGATTCAATGGTACTACTAGAAAAATTGTTTCGTTCCTCAACTTCTTTGGTCAGTCAAGCTTCTTTATTCCTCAACGTAGTCTCGGTCCATAATTTAAGATTCTGTCCTTATACCCCAATCTATATCCACATCTAACGCGATTTCATATCTTCACCTTTTCCTTGGTAGACGGCTAAGCGACTTCATAACCTTTAACATACTTTTTCTTTAATATAGCATGGGTCTTCGTCAAACTTTCACATATTCGCCTATTTATAACAATTTAGTTTCGCAATCGCTCATGACTTGATAGAGAGCCGTGTAGCGATCGGCTTTATAATTATTGTACTAAAGAATTCATACCCTACTTCACTGTCCATAATAATAGAGAAAGCCGAAATCCCCACTTCGAACCTTTTCAATCGATAAGGATTGGTTAATGGAAATGTGACTATCGGGGGCCCATATTTGAGGAGACAGGAAGGTGTTAGGGCCCAGCCCAGTCCATTTTACTCTCCGCGTTGGCCCACTCAGTCGGTTACAGATTGGCTTACGTTTTCGTAGGGCCCACGGTTCAAACAAAGGACACCACCACGTGTCCATCAGATATGGACAGGGTCCCACAGTCCAACTCCTCAAGTTGGTTGCCGTTTGTGGTCTACTGATGTTGACAATGTGGAAAATAATGTCCAGTTCTTCATCACTATTGCTCACGTTGTTAGCTGTCTTTGGAAATTGTCAAAAAATGGTAATATTAAAGTAAAATAATTTCTGGTTCAAAATTCAGTAAAAAAGTACTTTAATAATGATACTGTGGAGTTCTTTAATCTAAAAAAGTTCTTGAATTTATCTAGAACGGTGAAAGTAAAAACTAGTTAATTTTGTATAATTTGTGTCAATCAAAAAAGTACTTCAATATTTAAATTAGTCTATAAAAGAAAAAGAATAATTTTAAATGTATTGTTTAGAGAAGAAAAACATGTACAGTACTTTTTGCATTTAGTTATCCTCCGTCAAATCTAATTTAGACTTTAAGAAACTTCAGTGTGTATTGCGCAATGTAATGTGCGTCAAAACGATGTCGTTTTATTTTACAAAAAACTGCTTAAACAGTCAGACAGCGTTCATGTAATTTTTGTGCGTGTCATTTTGGCGCACATCACGTCCTATTGTGCCAATTACACAACAGGGTCCCTTATTCCGACTTCAAGCTAACATGTGCGAAAACACGCTTATCACGACGTTAGAAATAATCGTCACTATTTCTAACATCATGCATCACGCACCATGCACCGGACATCAAGTCAAATATCACGTGTTAGGGGTGCGCTACTTGGAGGATATGTCAAAAACGAATGTCACCACGCCGACCGAGTCATCCAAATTGGATATTCGTTTGAACTTTCGGTCCGATCCACATGACGCACGCCTGCCAAGCGGACTGTTTGCATTAATATCATGCGTACCATGTCGGGCCTCAATACGAACCATTGGGCTTCCATGGTTGTTGGCCCTTGCTTAAGTAACGATCTAGATCCAATCTCAACTCGGTCCATTAAAAACATATTCAACTTTCTTTTCTTAATTCATTTCACTATGTTTTCGACAGAGGCCAAGCAAAATTGACAACTAAATTATAACGTACGCAACAATTTGAATTCTTGTTGAAGGAGTTTTAAGCGTGAGCTACTACCGCAACTCAATCACCAACCACCCTTTTAAACGAGCCCTTACTCTATGACTAAAAAACCCTCCTTCATTCTCCTTTGCCCTTGAAAGCATCTCTTTCTCTATGAAAAGCTAAACCCTCAAAACAATAAACAAATTAATAATCATAATTTAATAAATTTTGCTAATATTTTTTTAAAACAATTAACTGAAAAAGTTCATAGAGTAATGCAGCTTTAGTGGGAATCTGAAGCTGACATGGAATTTGAAGCTGACATAATAGTGTTTTGGGAGACACCCACTTTGTTAAAGTCATTGGAAGGGAGAAAAGGTCCTAAAGAGAATATGCAGTACTCTTCCTCTGTCATGGACTTGAAGATATTTTATTTCAAATATTTTTTATGTCCTTTGTCCCTTCCATTAATTTGGTGGACAATAATTTCATGTACTACGAATTTATGATTCAGAAGTTATGAGAAGTTAGTACATATCAAGGTACTAGCTATAGAAAACTACTTAATTTCATTTACTCATTTTCGAATTTTTACTTTCTTATTTGTGTCATTTTAGGTGTTACGATACTTGAAATCAGACGTTAATTTTTTGAGTTTCTATTGAAATTTGTATACACAAGTCCTACATTGAGAGTGTTTTTTACTAAGGACTCTATAACGGTTAAGTTAAATACACGCGCGCGCGTCAATTTGAGTGCAAATATGTAGAATGTGGGTTTGTGAAAACGCATCTTGGTCTTGTCCTAAATGCCCCTATATAGGGTGTAGGATGAGGATTTCAAGGGGTCTGACGACCACCAATCTTGCTATCGTTTAATCGTTGGGAGGAATAGATCTTTACTGAATACTTTGTTTTTAAGATTCGAAGCGCTTTTAAGACTTTATTTTTGAGATATTACTAAACGAATCTTGTGATTGAATCTTTTTGGATGAGCACCCTGATTTCCAAAAGGCTGAGTACTAGTGGCAATATAATACCAAGCGCTTACACCCGAGCGGATGAGTAATGAGTGAGCGAGAGTTGGGCGACTAAGTACTAAACAATTGGGTGTTGGAAAACAATTAATGTATTGAGTCATGCTTCGAGAGACTGGGCACTGGGCAAATCTGAACTCATCGAGGTCAAATAACGTTATTAACATGATTCACATAACATATTATATGATCGATTTTTTTAAATTTTGACTTTTTTAATTCGAGACAATTCGAGAAGTAAAAATACTCATCACAATCGTTTTAGATACACCTAACATGTATATTGTAATCTTGAGAAGTTCAATGATATCGTTATTGTTTTAGTAACTCAATAATGGCTATTAAAATACTAACATCATGTGCAAATGGAAATTGTTTCAATAATTAGAGGTAATTCAAAACTTGATTCATGTACGAGTACAATTTTTGGACAAAATTTATTTCGACACGAGTAATTCATTAAACGTGATAATTGCTTTTATTGAACATAATTATGTTACTAAATGGGTTGACCAATTTTATACAAACGCATTTGTCAAAGAAAGAAGGTTCTCGAGGGGCAAGACAATGACGATTAAGATTATGAAAAATTGGTAATAAAAAAAAAGAGTAAAGCGACAAATACATAAGATTGTAAATTACAATGGCCGACTAGAGGGTATGCCCATGAGTACAGAATTCTTCGAAAAAACAGGAGGTGAATCGAAGATCTTGGTTTAGTCTACAATTCACCATAAATTATATGGAAATAAATAAACACGAGAGAAACAATTCACACATTGACAAAACTACACGGATGGAAAGCGAAATTGCTGTACAATGTTATACGCCGGCGTGGCGTGGGGTTAGTTAAGCTCACACATGAGCTGGATCCACGCTCAACGGGGAGACCCACTTTTAATGTAAATAAATAAACAAATAAATAAATTAGCATAAAAGGGGAAAACCCACAACCAAGTCCAGAAAATTTAACTTGTTCAAGCACACACCCATGTCTTCAATCTCGTATAGAACAAAAGAGTATGTCCAAATCTCTTTCTTTCTCTAAAAAAAGACCAATCCTATCGCAAAATCATCTCTCTGTCTGAAAACTATATGGGTAGCACCGTTTTTGTTCTTGGGATTTCTTGAAGTGGGTATCTGGGGTATTCCTTTCTGTGCATGTAGAGTCGATGTCGATGCCGAGCTGTAGTGTTTCTTGGAGCTCTGGTGATGGGGTTTCCGACCAGTTTCCGGTGGGTCTTCGGGTACTTGTTGTGGATGATGACCCCACTTGTCTCATGATCTCACAGAGGATGCTTCGGAAGTGCCTCTACCAAGGTATATCTCGATATACATACACGTAAGTCTGTATATGATTGGATATTATTAATCTTGAACTAATTGAATTTCGTTGAGAGTTAGGCTATTTGGGTTCTCTCAAATTCTGTGCTTTTCATCAATTTTTTAGTCTGGAAATCTATTTTCCGAGATTATTCTCTTTTATTGTGTTTCCTCTGCTTTTATCCTCAAGCTCTGGTTTTGTTTATGGATTTAGGAATCAGTCGATATATACGACCATTTTGCCGAACCCACTTAGATTTGGGTGTAATATTACTTGATTTAGTACTTTGAGCTTTGCTTTTGTTCAGTTTTGGAAATGGGTTAGGTTGAAAATTGCAGTTTGGCGTGACAACGCATCCTCTATGCATTTGAAGTTATTTAACTTGATTTAGGGGTCAATTAAGTTTTTTTCTTGTGGGTTTTTGCTTGAACTTCGATTTAGTTGAGTTTTGGAAATGGATTATGTTGAAAAGTAAATTGGTGTGACAACACATCTTCCTTTTGCAAGTTCTTCTGCAATTGATGTTATTTAACTTGATTTAGGGGTCAATTTGATGTTTTTTGGGGGTGTGGGGGGGGGGGGGGGGGGGGTNNGGGGGGTGACTTTGAGCTCTGATTATGTTCAGTTTTGAAAATGAGTCTAATTGAAAACTGCGAATTGGTGTGATAAAACATTTTCCTTTTTGTAAAGTCTTATGCAATCGATCTTATTCAACCTTATTTTGGGGTCGATTTGAGGCTTTTCGCTGAGCTTCGCCTTTCTTCAGTTAAGGAAATGGGTCATATTGAGAATTGGAAATTGGTGTGACAGCACATCTTTGTTTTGCTGATCTTATTCACTTGATGTTATTTGACCTGATTTCCGAGTTCAAGTTGAGGGTTTTTAGGTTTTTCTTCGAGCTTTTATTTTGATCAGGTTTGGATATTAATCATGTTCAAAATTGCACACGTGCTGTGACAGCACATCCGATTTTTGCATTTGAAGTTATTAACTTGATATAGTGGTTAATTCCACGGTTTCCCGAGTTTCATTTGGAAAAGTTTAGTCTTGGTTTTTGCACGCGTGGATAGACGGTCAGCTTCTTACTATTCCTGATGTCATCGGACAAGGTATTTTAGTGTTTTGGTCTTTTGGATATGTGAGATATGTGATATTGCTTCAATTTTCTTGGGGATTTCAGTTACCGAATGCAATCGAGCAGAGATTGCATTACAGCTATTACGGGAGAGGAAAAATGGTTTTGATATTGTTATCAGCGATGTCCACATGCCTGACATGGATGGATTCAAACTCCTTGTGTGCATTGGGCTGGAGATGGACCTGCCTGTTATCAGTAAGCACCTTGTTTCAGTCATTTCAGATTGTGTTTGTTGACATTCATTTAAAACTGCAATGGTTTTACGTTACGACATGTTTGATTTGCATAATTAGGTTAGCCAGCCTGGTAACCCCGATGGGTGGCTCTGCAGTTTCCCTATTATATAAGTCTGCCGGGCTAGCCAATTTCATTCATTCTCCATTCCATCTTCCCCCTCTACTTACCAAAGATCAAGCTGCCTTTGCAAGAGGGGTAACAAAGTTAGAAATCAAAGATGCCCTTTTCTCCATAGGGGCCTTTGAGGCACCACGGCCAGACCAAAGTTTTCCTTCTCTTTTATGGTTCCTACAGGGCTTTTCGCGCATTTAGACTAGGGTCCGGCGGAAAAACATAAGTCGTCCGTATCAAGTGATACGTGAATTGCTCAGTAGTGCTTCACCACTACCGTAGCTGGCGGAAATAGCTTAATCTGGACTAAGTTATCCCAAAAGATGAGCTATCGCACTTGATTTCCTTGGCCTCCGAATGGATCGGCCATGCTCCTAAATTGGCAAATGATAATACTATCGATTCTGTCATTTGGTTAGCGAAACAGAATTTGGAATCAGCATTATAAGGGAATAATCATTCCAGCTTCATTTCAATGAACAGTGGCCCAGTAGTTGAGGGACGAGCAATACCACACCGAAGGTACTGTATATCCCATGTTTTGTGGTATTGCTTGTCTAAGGGATACGTATTCTCTCCACCAGTTGTTGCAGTCAAAAGCTAGATACTCTTCCACTGGATTTGTAAACAAATCCCATGTCTAATCCAGCCAACCAAACGTGCTCTTTATTATTTTGTATTCCGAGATCTGTTTTTGTGCTTGTACAGTGCTGTCAGCAGATGATAGTAAAGATGTTGTGATGAAAGGCGTGACACATGGTGCATGTGATTATCTAATCAAACCAGTTCGCATTGAGGCACTGAGGAACATATGGCAGCACGTAGTTCGGAGGAGGAAAGATGTCTGGAAGGATTTTGAGCAATCAGAAATCATAGAAGATGGCGAACGGAAACAAAAGCAGTCAGAAGATACAGATTTCTCATCGTCAGCAAATGAAGGAAATTGGAGAAACTCGAAGAGGCAGAAGGGGGAGGAGGATGAAGCAGAAGAGGATAGGGATGATACATCTGCATTAAAGAAGCCACGGGTGGTTTGGTCAGTTGAGCTTCATCAACAGTTTGTGGCAGCTGTGAATCAACTCGGCATTGACAGTACGAGGCTTACCCCATTTCTTTCTTTTTTGCTTTTGTCTTTTCTGATTCTCAACCATTGTTTCCGATACATTCTTTTGCTAATTGTACTGTTTGGGTTGACATCGTTTCGAGACCGATATTTTCATAGAAGAGTGACAGAGACTTATGAATTTGTGTGTGTTTTCTCCTCTTGGAAGGATTAGAGTCTGACTAAGTTTATGCCTAGAGGAGGGTTAATGGACATAGTTCTAGTAAAGTTTAAACATGCAATTCAATTATCCAGGACAAGTGCAAACTATTCCACCTAGTAATGAGTCGAAAAGATCTGAGCGATTTTATGTATTGTGAAGCCTTGGAGGGTGCACAATTTCAGAGGAAAACTATGTGCACCCTATTGTGGGATGTAACCGTACCACAAACATTCAAGAGTGCTCTTACAAACTCAGGAAAACAACTTACCACCTATCTTGGTTCTACCACTCTGAACGTGTAATTTTACTGACAACACAATCAGAGAAGATTTCGATGCAGTATCACAAATAGCAGTCTTCTATAAGCTAGGGTTTTGACGTATGAAAGAGTTTCGACAGAGGCTAAAGCTTGCATCGTAAAGTACTGGATTTATTGAGGAACAAAAACAAAGAGCCCTGTTTATGGATTTGAAGAAAACTAGGTTTGTCACGTATTCCAAGAATCAAGTGCTGCTCAAGCATTCTTTTGGCATGTCTCTCTAGACTTGCAATCTGCAGAAGCCTGGGAAGCTCACTAAGGCTGGTACAAATGGGTGTCTGTAAATCTTAGTGTGCTGGATGAGCAACCTTCAAGCAAGGCAGTCAGGAATCTTGTGTTGTGAATTTGTGAGGATTCCTGTGGTGGAGATAGGTGTAAGGGAAGATGAAAGTACCTCCAATTGATAGAATTTATGCAGAAGAAGGCCAGAGGATTCTGAATTCTGAATTCTGGCATTGGGATGTCAGACCTTGCAGCATCCTGAAAATATAAATGTACTCGTAACCTTGGAGGTGTATATTTTCAGACTAAATCCATTTGGTGTATAGTTTCATCCCGAGTTGCAAAACTATTAAGTGCAGTATCTTCTTCCAATTGTTGCGAAGGTACCATTACTTGATACACATAAAAGTTTGTGTTGGAATAGTGACAAAATACAGATCTCGGGAGCGCTAATTTGTGCAGGGTGCCTTGGGAATGGGAAATGTATCGCATTCACTGCTGATAGATCTCTCCCAGTGTCCCCCCCTCCTTCCCTCGCCGCCTTCCACCCTGCAGGAGTATATGATGACTACTTCCGGGCACTCATGCCACACCTGAAAACAACGAGCAGTTTAGATTGGACTTCTGTGAGAATTGCCTCAGGAATGAGATCTTATGTTTGGATATCGACTTAGAACAATTTATCTTTTTTGTAAATATCCCATACGCTTATCGGTAGAGCTGATTATGTAACTACCTTGTATATCAAGCTGTTATTAATTTTCATTTCCTGATTTTTCTCATGTTTTAATTTCCGAAACACAGAGGCTGTTCCTAAGAAAATTCTGGACTTGATGAATGTTGCTGGACTCAGCAGAGAGAATGTTGCTAGCCACCTTCAGGTATGGTGAACTTTTCTTAATGAACATTAATCATTTCTTCCATTCTCATTGCCTTTATGACGTTTATGTAGTCATCCTTTATGGAGCACTCACACTTGCAGCCATTTGGTGCAGAAGTATCGCCTATACCTTAGAAGGATAAGTGCAGTATCACCGCACCATAGTGGACTCAATAACTCTTTCCTGGGACCCCTCGATGCGAGCTTTGGGTCGATATCTTCTCTCAATGGGCTTGATCTCCAAGCGCTTGCTGCCACCGGTCAACTCCAAGCACAAAGTCTTGCTACACTCCAAGTGGCGGCTCTAGGTAGGCCCACCTCTAAATCTGGTATTTCCATACCCTTTGCCGATCAAAGGAACCTTTTCAGCTTTGGAACTCCAAAACTAAGGTTTGGGGACAGCTCGCAGCCTGAGTCGAGCAGTAATAATAAGCAAATGAACTTACTTCATGGGATCCCAACAACGATGGAGCCGAAGCAACTTGCCAATTTGCACCAATCACAACCAAGACCACAAATATTGATGAATGCTCAAGCCAAGTTGCATGGAAGCCAGAGTAGCTCTTTACTAGTGCAAATGTCTCAACCGCAATCAACACCACAAGCATTGAATGGTAGTAATGCCAATCTTTCAAGTGGAATGGCAAGTGGTGTTTTCCCAAGAGATGGAGAAGTTGACAAAAATGCCGGCAGTGCTGTTTACAACCAGGTTTCTCAACCCTCTTCAATGGTTGATTTCTCAATGTCCCGCAAAGCAAATTTTCAAGGCAATAGTTTTCCACTAGGGAACAATTCCGGAGTGTCCAGTATCACATCTAAAGCAGTGCTCCATGAAGAGGTTAACTCGGAAGTGAAAGGATCGAGAGGGTTCCCTCCTAGTTATGATATTTTTAATGAGCTGCATCAGCATGGATCCCATGATTGGGAGTTAGGGACTGGAGGCCCTTCTTTTGATGCCTCTCGACGGGGCAACAGGCAAGAGAATATGAATGTTCCGCCGTCAGTTTTGGTCCAACAGCAAGGGTTTTCCTCTTGCCAAAACGGCGTAGTGAATAGAAATACTTTTATTGGCAACTCACCAAACATTGTTCAACAACGTAATGCACTTCTCATGAACGGTGCTCAGATAGTTAAGTCTGAAAGACTTCCTGAAGCAAGCTTTTCGAATACCATATTTCCTGACCAGTTTAGTCAGGAGGACCTTATGAGTGCACTTCTCCAGCAGGTCGGTTTTTCTGGCTATCAAGCCTTATAATAAACTTCTGTTTGAAGCTTGCCTATAAATTTCAGGTTTGAAGTATATGTTAGTTCCTTAATTTACATCAAAATGAAACTGGGTTGTATTTCCCAATCCAAGGGCTACGTTTCAATTAAATACCAAAAGAACTCTAGCATGACATCCCATGTCAGATTTACCTTAATGTTTCTAATGCAAATATTTCTCCTTCCATGTAGCAGCAAGACGGCATTGGACCAGCTATGAATGACTTCAGCTTTGATGGTTATTCCTTGGATAATCTTCCCATATAAGGATGTGTCGTGCTTCAGTTTTATCCGTAGTCACGATTAGTTTCCACTATTGCTGGAATTTCACTCATCGCTTTTCTGCCACCAAACGGTCGGAATTCAGTTCTTGGCTACCTCAAACAGAGAATGTTGACTTGTTTTTTCTGCATCTTCAAGTTCCGAATAGTCTGCTCAGATCGGAGTTAGTGATGAGATAGATCGTTCATTTCAGATGGTATGTAGGTGATAAATGAAAAGTTTTGATTGCTTTCGTAGGTGAATATAGCTGAGAGGTAGAATTTATTGCACTTGTGAAACTGTCTAGTAGGTGATATGCAAATATTTTCTGGTGCTACTTTCCTTTGGAGTTGCGGGTACGAGGCTCCAAGAAATAATCTGCAAAATTTGTATTAGGAGCCTTTCTAACTCTTAGCACCTCGGGTTGTTTTAGGGACTAGATGAACATGTACAGCTTTCATTTGATTGCTTAAGACAAAGTCTTCGGTCTTTTTTCCATATACATAATTTCCCTGTACTTAAAAAAGTTTGAATTTCTTCTTTATGCTCTATAAGCTCTACTGATAATCACCTCTTTACATAGTGTTGTTCATGTTGCTACCCTTGCATGACTCTGGATATTGTCACTATGAGCTAATTTCACTGTGATCTGCGGAAAAAAGTGACGGCAGCATTTTGGGTGTTAAAAACGGTATCGTTTTGATGCGGTACATCTTGTTCGTTGTGCACAACTGGATTTCTGATTCTTGATTATAGCAATAAAATGTCAAAAAATGTCAGAAATTGTGGAAGCCATTTTTTCCTGTTGGTGTGAGGGAAGATACTGAATGAAAACCAGAGCATGATTATGCCTAAGAATTGAATAGCAACAAAAAGTTGGATAGGCATTTGGGTTTTTTCTCCCTTCTGATTAAGCGAGGTTTTTTTTTTGATCCAGAATTTTTCCAAAAAACTTGATGTTGAGAAAAACGAGGCATATACTTGCATTGTCTCACTCCTAATGTGGTGATCATCTGAAGAAATCTGATAAGCATCATCAACTGGTCAAAAATTACCCAATTTTCTTTGTACACGGAGCGTACAAAGAAACGAACAAACAATCTAACAGAGAGATTCACAATGGGTTTGTCGCGTACAAGTTACAACCAACCCATGCCTCAACGCAAAAAAAAAAAAAAAAATGAAGCTCATTATTTTAAAAGCAGCCTTTATTTGGACCCAACAACATTACTCAAGCTATCACAAGCCAAAACGATGCCAACCGGTTTGTACCAATTTGTGGGCAAGTATCTCAAAGAGACCCGATGTGATCAAGAGCATTATGCTCGTTTTTTCAAAAGCATGTGCAAGCACTAGGTTGGCCGTGTATCGTAAATTTGGCACCCCGCACGACTGTGTGCTTGGCCACTGGCTTCTCATACCTTATGTCACAACATGTGCCCAAGAGATGGCTCCTCGCTGAGAGGTGGCTGTCCTTTCGAAATACTTGTCACCAATTTGACAAGTTACACTCCAGTAGGTTTCCACACCATCTATGAGACGTTGGGAACAAAGAAGAGGCAACTGAAAGAATACCAACTAGCAAGTTAGAGGAAGAAAGACCCTCTCAAACAGAATTACAAGGGAAAATTCCTTTAAAATTTTCTATCTACAGAACAAAACCTGCAGTTCAACTTATATAAGAAAAGTTACACTGAGGAAAACAAATCACTTTCACATAATCCACTCAAGGTAGACAATGAGAAACATATCACAAAGAATAAACTGATAAGCCTCTCTCAGTCCAATGCTGTATACACAAATACTGAACTCTATACTGTTATGATATAACATCTGGGTACAAAAAAATGGAATTCTGATATTCCCCCGACATAACCCACACAGCAACAGCAGCGGTAAAGCAAATCGAGTGCCAGAACCTTCTGCATGGCCAAACAATGTGTCTCTGGGAAAATCATGAGAGCCCTAGTACGTACGGATAGTCATCCAAGTTACTAGCAGTCATGCCTCATCCGGTAGCTAGCTATCGCTGCATTAACAAGAATACTAGGACTGCTAGGAGCACTGAAATGCTTAGATTTGAGCCCTTCCTATAGCCATTGCCCGTCGGAAGTATAGAAGGAAGTGAGCATTCGTCCCCATTGAAATACACTTTAGTGGGGAATCCATCCCCACCAGCCACGTTGATTCCTGGGGTATTTTTCTTCGTAAATGAAATCACAGACTGTTGTTTCCCGGGCACCAAAGGATCTTTCTGTGGGTTCGCTCCGGGTGCTTCTGCCACAAGATAGTTCAGCCCTGGAAGCCCCTCCATGAATATCGTATTATTGTTGACACCAGTCAATGCAGTCCCGTTAAATGAATACGCTTTTTCAAAACCGGGACTTGCTTTGTCCAATTCCACGGCTGTGAACCAATCAACAAATGGCACCCCATCCCAATTGAAGATGGTGATCCGCGCCGTCCATCCGCTACTGTAGTCTGTGTACAGATGCCAATTGATGCTCACACCACAGTTATCACCACAGGGTAGTGGGTTGCTCGTTGTGAAATGGTTGATCTGGGCCCAAGCAAGTGCGAGATCAGTCCGATTATCAAAAGGGACAAGAAGTGCCTGAGCTGGAAGAAGAAGAGCTGGAGTAGTAGTACTACAAGTACTACTTGAAGGACTAGAACACCCACAAGCACATGTTTTGCAAGGGATTACGGATTCGTTGTAATAAGCAGAAAATGAGACACAACATTTGGGGGCCACTCCCTTAGGCTGTGTGATATTGCAGACCACCTGCCAGCTGGCAAATGCGGTTTTATCTGATGGGGACCCACTGGGATCCGGGTAAAGGCTAGGGCTCACCCGTACTGGGGCCCCGCATTGGTAATCTGGGTTAAGGGTGCCGTTGATCTTCCAGTTCTGTGGTGTAGTGAGCTCAGAACGGTTGACATTCGGCGGCATTTTGAACACGTTGATCTGGAAAGCAGAAATGGATTTGGTTGGGTCCATCGATGGAGGCAAAATTGTGCCGTTTCGGCAACAAGAGGGTATCAATCCTAGGTTTGTGTCGTTGGCCTTATCCGGAGGGAGGTCAATTATAGTAGGAGTTCTTTCACAATTCAATACAGTTGAAAAGTCCAGGTCCTTGTAGAACTGACCTTGTATACCATAGACACAGTCTGTTGTGTCAAGAAGGTAGGGATAAGCACCTCTCATGCTGTAAATGAACTCGTCTGCCATCCACTGCCAGCTTAATTTCCAGTTATCAAGGCGGCCAAGGGAATTGTTGTTAGTGATTGTGACCTGAGCCAAGTAACTTGTATCGTATGTTTTGATCACATCATACATTATTGTAAGATCGCCATTTTGTCGCGGCAGAAATCCATCCGTTGTGGTGATATTAGTTTTGACGTTAGGGTCTTCGGTACAACACACTTGCATATCACTCGTCCCTATAAGTCACATAAACAATAAATGTCCGTTACATACATTGAACAACGCGTATAGTTACTGCTTACCAAAATAAACAGAACCCTATATCAACTTTAGAAGCCTACTTGCAAAGAAACAGCATACTCTATTCACATGAATCAACAAGTCTGCAAGAGGACATTGCCATAGGCAGACAAAAATGGGAAATCCAAAAGAAAGAAGAGAAAACGTACTTAAGAGATCAAGATGTTAAAAGTATCCACTTTCTAGTATCTAGCGTTTCTGTATTCTCCAACTTCTAGTACTTATTTACAGGGGAAATGCAACCGTGTCTAGGTTGTTTCGTGGTTGTGTCATGATAACTAACTAACATCATCGCAATGTGGATGACTCATTTTATTCTCAAAGAGCTTTTCCCATGGTCTTCTGATCAATCTAAATACATTCAAGGTCAAAGAGCAAGAAGTGAAAAGTTGGAGAGCCTTGTCCCGAAGCAAAGTACTCATCTGAAAAGACAGTTTGAGATCATGCCCTTTGTCCTCAACCCGTAAAGACTTCAATGTAAGTTATTTTTTAAGTTTTTAAAGGAAATTATTCATTCCATGTATAGCTAATTTTAAAATTTCCATTTACACAATAAGCTGGTTTGAGGATGAACTCGAGCTTTTGGATCCAATACAGACATTTGGAGCTTTAAGGATGTAACATGGCTCCATCCTATATACCTTTCATCAGTAACAAGGGCCAAAAAAATATGTCTGGGTTTGGGCTTCGAAACCTCGTCCAACTCCCACTGGACTGATAAGTAGAGTCAAACCAGTTACAACCAGAGTGGGGTTTGCAAGACATTTGTAAACAACGCAAATGTTTAGAAACCCCAGAGTTCAAAGTTCCTGACTTCTCATATTCCAGGATTTAACTTTCTGAATCCTAAGAAACGGAAAATAACGTCATGGGTATCCCAGAGATCAGAAATATCATAATAAGAATTTCATGTTTAAAGGTCATAATCATAGACATAGAGTCAAACACATGATGAATTCATCCTACAATCCCAACTTTGTCTGATCACCACACCCTCTAGCGTAAAAAATATCACAGATCACCGTCTAGAAACATAAACTACAATGTAGAAACATCAACGCAAAGGCATCAGATACATATGCATATCACACTAAACAACAAAAACAACCAACGGTCAGCCCTATTGAAGTGAAAGCACGACATCTGTTTTTTTTTTTTGCCACTGAAACAGATCTACTCATCTCTGTCCAGGCTAGCAGGCACCGAAAGTCCTCTGGAATGGTAAAGCAAGAAATCAAAATAAATGTTTAGTCACTCGAAACTAAGAGTTGCGCCACCTCCCATCCCAAAACGTGCCTGACTTAACTTGCTTGGGCAGATTACCAATTGCTATGGTTCGGTAAAAACTTATCAGCCAAACAACTAGCACGAGACCAGGTCAAGTCAAGCTAGTTCAGTATCAATCACTGTCTCTAGCTGTCCCTTTTCCTAGGGGTTTATAAGCTGAATCTTGATCTTTTATTGAGACACAAGTAAAATAGTGCATTGGATAATAAACTCTAAAAAAATCCATCTAAATAATCTCATCCGAAATGCCATCAAGAGCTTCTCCAATGGTATGCCATATGGATGCTCTAAATTTAGCAATTCCAAGACTTCCTTTGAATTCCCGCATATTCTTTTAAAAATACATGCAAAAAGCAAATAACCATCAGAAAATACATCAAATCAAACCCATAAACATACCCAAGTACAGCATATCCACGTTTATGTGAAATTAAGAGAAAAAATAACGAAATTTTATACCTTGCAAAGTGGGTTTAGGGCAAACCCACCCATCATTGGCGAGCGATATATTTGCTGGCATAGGAACACCAGGTGACCCGACACCGAACTGGGTGCCCACCAGATTGATCTGGGCCGACGTCTGGGTCGCGTCACCAGCCGTTTCAATGGCGGTCAACAGATCAGTGGTAGGGTACCCAGCAAAGACAGTGCCGTTTCCCACTCCGGCCGGCAAACTAATCCCGTCGGCGAGCACAGCATTCGAAGCAGAAACCAATAACTCGTCGTGTTGAAATCCCACAAACACCTTCCAAGATTTCAACTCATCAACACCGTTGTTGGTTATGGTCAAAGTGGACTCGAACCTGTATGCTTGGTGGGTCGGATCGAATTCCAGGTTCGGAGGCAGCTTCTCTCCTTTTGTGTAGGTGTAGGAGAGGAATATCCCGTTGCAGGAAGCGGAAGCCGGCGATGGGGCATCCGCAGTTGGAGTTTGGGCTTTGATGGTGCCGAAGATTACGCAGAGGAGTAGAGGGATGATTAAGAGACGGCCGGCCATGTTTCTTCTCTCTCTCTCCTGATTTCAAACTTTGAATGTAGAGAGAGAAAGTTGCTATATATATAGATGGCTACGTATATCGAGATCC
>JABCMJ010022969.1:0-17797 GCA_014822125.1 Arbutus unedo | reverse complement strand
TATATATATATATATATATATATATATATCAATTTTGCTACACACACAATAAGAAACACAACATAGTCCAAAACGACGTCGTTTTAAACTATTTTTAAAAAAAAAATTAAAAGTCAACCAATCAAACATTTCTTCCCTAAACCCCACCCCTGTTTCCCTCTCCTGTTGTGATGCCCCCCCCCCCCCTACCCCAACCCCTCAGCCCCGGCCTCACTTCAGATCGCGCCATCGCACCACCAAATCGCCTGATGTCTTCTTCCCCCAACCCCCGCTCCCCGTCCACCAATCAGAGAGAGAGAGAGAGTGTGTGTGTGTGTGTGTGTGTGTTCCGCAAACACCACTCCACGGCCACAACCATTCAGAGAGAGAGAGAGAGGAGAGTCCTTGTGGTGCAGTGGCATGAATGCGATGGCAATTTTGTGGTGCGATGGTGCAATCTAGAGTGGGGGTATTTGGGGGGGGGGGGGGGGGGGGGGGTTGGTTCGTCGCAACAGGAGGTGGAAACAGGTGTGGGGTTTGGGGAAGAAGAGTTTGATTTGCTGACTTTTAATTTATTTATTTTTAGAATAGTCCGAAAGGACATCATTTTGGACTGTATTGTGTTTTCTACTGTGTTTCTTGTTGTGTGTGTAGCAAATTTGTATGTGTGTGTATATATAAACCAGCATTGCAATTTCACTCACAATTCTAGGATCAGTTAGTGTTTCAGGGTACCTAGTCCTACAACCTCAACAACCGGTGAATGCCTCAGTGGCCGAAATTAGGTCAGAAAGCACTCTGATTCCTAAGTTAGTACTTAGAGAAAAAGAAGAAAAGTATTGAGTTAGGATTACAAAATTGGGTGTACCTTTTTTCCACCAAGTAGTGTACCTTATATTCTACTCCTAAGTAGAGCACCAAACTTGGAATAGCATGTGCGAAATACACTCCTGACGTTAGTGACCCGTAAGGTTAGGAATTATGTTACGACCTCTCCTTTTAAAATGATGAATTACAGCTAACGGTTCACGTGCTACCCTAACTGAATGCTAGGTGGAGATTTCACTTTAATACAAGTGAGCTCGGCTCGACAAAAAGACATCATGTCCAACCCGGTCCAATGAAATGTCTAACGCACTGAGGGAACACTATGTGCCACGGGGCCTGGTTTGGGCTCGGTCAGGTACGATATTGAGATATGGTCCAGGTCGGCCCATCTTGTTATCGATAATAATAATTATACTTATAATTAATAGCGTACTTGATTTTACCTTGTGTTCCCTCATTGTTTACTGCCAAATCTGGCCAATATCTTTACAACCTAATGGATTTCCTTGGTGGGAACTTTCCAGAATGGAACAACTTATCATTCAGTTATGGCAGATTGCTTGGCCTCCTGTGCGGGTTGCCGATGGCTCGCACAGTAAGCTTGTTGCATGTCGGCCCATCGTGGTCTGCTCGATAATACATCAATCGAAATCCCACACTACCGACACGGGCCTTGCGTTCTAGGTTCATTTCAAGCTTCAACCCAATATCTTGGGTGAGAGCTTCTTTATAGACACAGCCCGTGACCCTTGGGCTTGATTCGGCAATTCAGCCCGTTCTCTTTGATATGGGTCGGTTTGATAATTCGGCCCTCTACTGGAATAAAATCAGAAACCAGTAAATTAATCAACATTTAAGCGTAGCAATTTTTCATAAACTAAAACAAGATACATTTGGAATGAAACATGTGATTCATTTGTCTTCTCTGTTACAACATGAGGCGTTTCAATTCCCGCCGACATACGCGGTGTGGTCAAACTTTAACATTGTAGTTTAATTTCTTTGACCGGATTTGTACTTCTCTTACTAATTTATTTGGCAAGACAAAAGCATCGGCATATAGTATGTTTGAATAAAAAGATGAAGGGACGAATGAGTAACTCGATAAGTAACTAATAGAACCTAATCGAACGGAATGAAATTAATTAATTAATAAGGGTTGAAAGTTGCTGCTTCCCAATTCGTTGAAGATGATATATTATATGCGATTTTTTGTTAACAGCATAAGATACACCATATTAAACGGTAATTTTTGTGAGAGAAAGCATTATAAAAAGGATCATTAATGTCATCGTTTTATTGTAATTTCTTTGCTCGAGCAATTTTCTTAATACGATGTTTTTTTATCCTAAAATGCATACTCATTACTCACAATAGCATTTCAGTACATTATGTTCTGATAATTATCTTATTTCTATTAATTTTTTTTAATTATTGCTATTGATATAAATTTAAAAATTGGATTAGGCACTAAATGAATACAAATAGATAACCAATTGCTTTACGTCTCTTGGAGCTGTCATGGCTCTCAGTGGTCCGTTTTAGTTAGTACATACTCCATAAACCTATAAAATAAAATGCTAAAGAAAGTATATTGTTTTATTTTATTTTCCTACTTAGTCCGCATATAGTTAATAGCTAATAATTATTTCATGTTACCCTTTCAAAACCATTGATTTTATTTTCCTACTTAGTCCGCATATAGTTAATAGCTAATAATTATTTCATGTTACCCTTTCAAAACCATTGATCATAAATAAAAATATTCAAAGAAGAGATACGGATGAACAATGGTGTGTCATGACTTGTTCCTTTCCATGTTAAATTAATGAAAGTGACAACACAATATTTTATCCCCAGTCCAAACCTGTTTCATGCAATTCTCAGTTCTTTGATTGCTCCACCCCTTGCAGATTTCATAAAAATAAATAAAAACACAATATTGTTTTTTAAAAGACAGATGGTTTAATTAGGTTATTAAAACTTGTTTTTTTACAAAAGAAAATTAAAAAATATACCTATTTTGTTTTTCAAAAGATTCAGAAATATACCCTTGACACTAAATCATACTTTCATATGTTTCAGAAGCATGCAATCATCCAAGAACTAACCAACTTGGCAAACCATTCACTTGTCAGTCACAGAGAAAAACATCTCTGTAAATAATTTGTTTGATGAGACATTGATACGTGCACACAAATCATACTTTGTTCTATAAAATGAATGGCTTAAATTTGTTACTTTTGCCGTCGAGCAAACTTATATCCTGATGTTTTTCACTGTAGCATCTACAAAATAAATAATTCAGATAAATATTTTGGAACAGTAGAACCCACAAGAAAGAATTTGCAGGAGTTTTGAGACATGGAGGTATATGAAGGTGAACTGCTGCTGCATGCCAGATAGTTTTTATGTTAACTAAAGTCAAGAATTGATCAGTGCTTCTATCTAGGCCATTCAATAATCCATGGTGATAATGGATTGCCTTTTAGCAGGTCACCCCAATCTAATCCACTAGTTAATTAACTGTTTGATGTAATAAAAAATAAAAAATAAAAACTTGCTCATGATTTCTATCTTTTTATTGGTGGATGGGAAAAAGAGAAGAAAAACCTATGGCTATGGCTATGGGGATGGGATCCACCTGAGTTGTTAGGCAGTTAAGGGAATTGAATGTAGCCATACCCCAACTTGATCATCATCTACATCAACCCTCACATTCATGCGATTTGCAATCTCAAAAAACATTCCTCAACGGAATTAATGCACGATCAAACCCAAATTTCTTACTTGATAAATTTTATTTCTTTCAAAGAAAGGTGTTCTTTCATTTTATCATTCTCGAATGCGCGGTGTCTTCTCATCTTCTAATTTTGGTATTTCGAATTTAGGGTCCGAGAAAAAGAATACATATTTATAAATGTAAAGACAAGTATCAAATGGCGTGCTAACACTGAATTCATCCCGTGGCCCACATTGATCAAGACATTTTTACTACGAATTTATTTTTTGGGTCGGTATCAGATTTAGAGGTGCATTGTCAATTTCTTGAATGTCGAATATGATGTGTCTCCTCATCCTCTGCTTCACACTCAATTAGAAGAACTCTAAATTTTATTTAATTTTTTCAAAGCAATGTCAAAATGTTGCACAGATATCACTGCATTCTGAATGAAACTCACATTTTGAATACCATTGGTCAGCAGAAACTTGTAAGAGTTGCAAGCCTAAGTGTTGCTAAAAGATTTTGAACAGTAGAAGGATTTGGATAGTTTATGAGTATGTGAAGAAGCATGCATTGCATATGTCCACATGTGGGCCTTCCCAAGCTTAAACATATAAACATCCCAACAGAAAAAAAGACTCTTAAGTGAGGCAAAGTGGATTGCAAAAGCAGGTTACCAAAGTGGATAATTCCAAAACATGTATGACCCTCTGGCTTAGAATCTAGACAACAAAGTATAGACTTATTAAACCAAGAAAAGGGAATCCGTTTCTGTTGACAAGAGTGGTCATGCAACTCTAATTTGCTAATAATCTGATAGAGCCCCCCAATCGCCCTACAATATTCCAGATTCTTCTTCATCTTTTTGAGATGTTTTTGGCCTTTTAATGGGCAAAGAGATATGGATATAAAGTTATTGATCTATAATAGTACAGAGAAGCTAAAAGGGGAATCTGGTGCAGTATCAAAATAAAGAAAAAGTAGCAAAAACTAAAAAATATCTCTCACAATCTGAAAAAGGAAAACACAAACACACACAGACAAACAAACAAACAATGAGCAGAAGATTTGACAATGTTTCCAAATGCAATTTGCCTCCATTGCACCTACACATGTTGCTTGGAGAAAGACATTGATACTATGGGGAGATTGTTCTAGAGGAAAAAGACTGTTGCACCATCGCGAATTCGAAATCTTTCCTCCCACTGTACCCCTGTGGCTTCCCTATTGTCATCGATTTCGCCTTGGTCTCATTACTCCAAACAGCAGTTTCATTGATACTCACCGCTTTATGACTCGTGCACCCCAGCAATCCGCCACTCCTCCCTTTTTGCCCCTCTTTTTTCACTACATTTTTTGTTTTTACCACTCTCATCTCTCCTCCGATGCTCATTTTTTCGTCATAATCTGCTGCACTTGCTGTTATGACGCTCCACTCGATGCTCGCCTCGCTCGGCTCGTATGTGGAAATCTGATCAGGTGTTTGCAGTTGCATTGTTAACAATGGGTCTCCTGTCTCTATCTCAAAAAGATCAGAACTGGCATCGCTCTGCACATCCTCGATTGGCCCGGTCCCACTTCCCAATGTCGATGCTGGGTTTTGGGATTTCGGAATCGCATCCCAAGTCAGCATTGACAGTTTCCTCTCCAGATTCGTCGCAATGTCCCCCTTTTTGTTGGTTGTTTTTTGAGAGCCAAACACCTCGATTGATTTGCGCGCTTCTTCTAACTGCTTTGCAACTGAGAAATTTTTTGTCCCGGAACCTAGAACTGGGATTATTCTTGATTGGGAGGAATCCTTTATTCCATCAAACACAACCGGATTCGCGAATTCGAAGGAGTCTTTTCTAACATCTTTCCTTTGAACCATAGCATGTTCCACACCACCATTGATAGTAACTGACTTCTTGTCTAAACAGGGCCCATAGCAGCCAAATCCAGTGAAAAATCTCTTTCCAGTTCCCTTTTTCGGCCTAATTCGAGGTGGGTTTTCTGGCAAAGTTGTAAATAATGCTGTTCGGCTATTGCAACTTGCCTCAGAAGTAACACTGGGAGATGCAGCCCTCAACTTTGGCTTGATCTGTTTGATCGCCGTTTGGTTGTTGTGATCATTTAGTGCTTTTGGATTCTGATAATAATCCATTTTCATGTTGAAGTATTTGTCAGCACCAAACACGCCTATTTCACCCTCTTCAGTCTTACTTCTTACAAAGGTGTTTTTCAGGCGTGGAGTGTCTTCGGGCGACATAGAATCCGGAACTGCTCCGGTGAGCTTGAGTAGAAAGCTGTGGTCGTCTGCGGAATTGAGGTAAGCGGAAAATGAGGCGACACGAAGATTGTCACAGTAATCCTTTTGGCTTTCCATTAGAGAATATGAGGCAGGTTTGGTGCAGATTCAAGCCAAGGAAAAACAAGGAGAAAAAATCTTCTAGTTTGAGAAGCTGATAAAAAGGCCTTGTTTGACAAAAGGCTTATGGGGATGATGAGAAAGCTGAGTATCTCTATAAGCCAAGAAAAGGGAATCTGAGAAGAGAGATTTCGAGAATTTGATTGGAGGAGATTAAGACTTCAGAGAATCAAAAATCTAGTGCCATGAGAGCTAGGCACAAGAATGGTAAGGAGAAAAGGGAATTAATATAGCAGGGGCTAGTTGAGATATGAAAGATGAGATCTGTTTGAAGAAGTAGAGAACAAAGAGTTGATTTGAGAGGCTCTGTCTCCACTTTAGTGCTCTTATAAGGTAGACCTGTGGGGTTATTAATATTGCATGTAGTGGGTGCTATATGTCGGTGTTTATTCATGGCAGTTTGTCACCTTTTTATCTTGCAACATTAAACTTTTTTTTTTTTTCATTTTTTTAGTTATATTTTGGATGACAAGATAATTTTGGATGGAACCAGATTCCAATCCTTAAAAAATTAATGTGTTGTTGAGTAGTGTGAATATCCTTGCCATTTATCAAAAAATCTTATATAACTTTTTCGCAAGGTTGGTAATTTTTGTTGTCTACGTCTTTATTTTTTAAAGGTCAATAAAAAAGAAAATCTATATTCCACTTTGTTTTTGGAACTAAATATACAAGAACACTCATATAGATCCTAGAGAAGGCATGAATAGAACTATAAATTAAAAAAAATGATTTTAATATTAACTCCATTAATCATTCTTCATACCAATTCACAGTCAAAACTTAACAACAACAAAACCATAATAAAGTTAAGAGAAAAGGACGTGCAATGTAACATGAAAACATATATGCAATAGAATAAAAGATTTATCCATAGGGTGAAACACACGACCTAATCTACTAAAGAATATTAAAAGATTTATACAGTGCACTAAGAAAGGAATTACAAATGTGGGGCTCATAAATATCCAGGTCGGTAAACCCAAGACTTGACCAGACAACCCGACCCACGAAGAAACAGCCTCAAGCCACATGTTCAGCTTGGGTTGGATAACGATTGCAACCGAGCCACAACAGATCGGCTCGGCTTAATTGGTCAAACAAGATCTTGAAGGCTGATCAATCACGTGCTGCATCAAATCTGTCCACATTAGGTGATGAAAATTTCGAGGAATGCACTCGAGTTTGACAGAGGAGCACTCTACAAAACACTATAAATAAGGGTAGAGATCACCCAAATAGGGGGTGAGTGAGATCAAACAGATGAAGAATAGAACTTTTAAGACCATTTCCGATAAAGATCTGTGTAAGTAATCATCGAAGAGCTCACTTACATTTACTTGTTTTTGTGCTCGACATGAGTTATAATCCATCGAGCAATCATTCAACCTGATACTTATTGAATATCGGAGGGCAGCTAGAGGTCGGATTGTGATGGGTGTTTCCTTGTGCAGATTGGGCTTAGGGATTAAGTGGGCCAAACTGCATTTTGGTCATTCTCTAGCTCAAACAAGACTCATAGGAAAGTCCCATAAAACAATACCCCACTATTGGTAACCACGGTGGAAGCTTGAGAATTAAAAGTTACCATGGCAGAAATCGTACCTCGCATCTCGTCCCAGTCGAGTCATGGAGCCCAAAGAGAATATGAACATAAGGCAGAAGAGGCCCCTAACAGGCAGGCAAATGTTGTCCAACAGCCAACCCCCGCGAATTTTGATGTCATGGTACCAGTCAAAGTAGGGTTAACGAAGTACTGATAGCATGACTAGACAAACAAGACAAAGAACACTGACGCCTAAAAAAGAAATTGGTTGAGCCTGAAACCGCTACCCCCATCAAAAAAAGAGAGTGGAATAAGAAAATTATAAAGTAGGGAAAGAACGAGCCCACTCACAGTTTCGGGACAAACAAGATGGATCGTGATATAACTTATCCATGCAAGGTTCCCAGGGGAATAAAAATGGCCAAGCAAAAAGTGTCCGAAAGCGAAAACTGATCTACTAGTACATTGAGGACAGAGGAATTTCGAAGCTGATATGTCGACGCGAAGCAAGAGAACATAACAATGAGCACGCATGGAGGAAGCTAAAGAAGGTTAGCGACTCAAAAGGAGAAGAGACCGACACCCCATTTTCTCGAGGTATTATGCGGGCGCCGATCCCCACGAAATTCAAAATGTCAACGTTCATACTCTTCGTGGGAGTCAGCAATCCCCACAATCACATCCAACATTATTCCTAAGCCATGATCCTCTACAACCACGATAAAGCATTGATGTGTAGAATATTTCCTTCCAACCTTGAACACCTGGCGTTGCGATGGTTCTGTATGCTCGACTCTAGCACCATCAATGGCTTCAAACAATTGAGGGTAGGCTTCACTGCTCAATTCTTCTCCATCAAGAGAACCTAAAAGACGATGCAAGGATTAGTCACCATAAATGAGCAAAAGGAGAAACCTTGAGGACTTACGCACAGTGGTGGAACCTCTATAATGAGGTTCAGGACCCCGTGGAAGTATTTGGAATAGGAATATTTAAAATGGGGCTACCCATCAAATCAAAGCTACAAAAAAGGCTGACTAGAAATAAGCTAAGGGACCTCCAGTCACTCATGAAGATGGTCGATGAGTTCACCGACGTGAAAGATAAGATCTCAATCAAAGAACAACAGAAGGAAGAAGCAGGACGGGAGGAGAAAAAGGAGAAGAGAGGCAAAGATTTGAGACAATCACGACAGTAGAAGGGAGTGGTGCTCTAAGAAAAATGAGTTCAAAAAAAAAAAAAACAGATCGGGAGACTGATTGAGGGCGAGGGGATGAATATAGAAGTTCAATCTATGGCTAATGAAAATCCTCTAGAAAATCGAGAAGGAAGCCTATTATCATGCTCTCCGACCTATGGGAGGTGACTGAGCAAGAGGGACCCAAAGCTGCAAAGTGATTTCCACATGGACTATGGCTAGACAACGAAGAGATGCTACTCCCTCAGAAGATGTCTTGACGACCTACCTCAATGTGGACATTTGAGGCAGTTCTTGGATGAAGCACAAAGAAATGATCACCGTGGTCCATAAAGAAACAAGACTAGGAGAACGAACTCAGATCCACTCGTAGTAGTTATGGTTATCACAATAGTGCTCGAGCCCAAAAAGAAGGTAGAACTCGAAAAGTAGATGAATGAAAGCCAAAAGAATAGGAAGGCTCATTAGGTTAGCATGGTGAAAATAGACCGGGCAACCTATGCACACAGAGACACTTCTTTTGGCAACAAAGACAAAGAGGGAGTCGAATATTCCCATGAAGACCCGTTGGTGCTAACCCTGCACATAAATGGGTACGAGGTACAACGAGTGTTCATAGATATCAGGAGCTCGGACATGATGTTCTGTAATACTTTTGAGAACATCTAGCTAAAATCCTCATACCCCCCACCCATCAACACACCCCAATACGATTTTAACTATAGCCAAGAAGAACCATTTGAAAAATCACGTTACGAGTAAAATCGAAAGCGTAACAAAGGAGTGTGAATTCCTGGTGCTCATCGTCCCTTCCATGTGTAATGTGATTATGAGAAGATGTTCGATCTCTAGGCTAGGCCCAGTTCTGTTGACATTTCATCAGAAGATCAAATTCCTAACATCACAGAGGGTCCAAACCGTAAGAGGAAGCCAACTGTCTGCAAGAGAATGTATGTTGATGCTACTAAGGAGAGAGGAGAAAGGCAAACATCTGTACATGATCGAATTTCACGACCAGCACATCTTGGAAGACAATGGAGGACTAAGTGAACATTACACAATTGATGAACTTTTCAGAGTTAGAGTCGACCCTCCGACGCCAAACAATACTTTTTGGTCAGCATTACCTTGGTTGAGGTAGAATGCTCATAGATGGTAACATTCCTCACCAAGAACATCGATTTCTTTGCATATACCCTATACGAAATACCAAGGGTGGACCCAAAAATCACAAGCCACTACCTAAACATGGAAAAGGGAGCCCAATCGGTAAAATAAAAAAGCAGACGATCCACCATCTAGCACGTGGAAGCCGTAAACGAGGTTGAAAAATTGCTTTAGGCAGAAGTAATAAGGAAAGTTGCGTATCCCAAATGGTTGTCTAATACGATAGAGAGGGTCTGCATAAACTCAACAAAGCATGCCCAAAGGATCCTTTCCCCCTGCCAAAAATTGACCAGCTCATGGATTTGGCAGTTGAACACAACCGAATGATCTCTTTGAATACTTACAGGAGCTACCATTAGATAGCAATGTATGATCTGGATCAGGAAAAAACTTTTTTTATCATGCCGCAGGGGTTATACTGTTACAAGGTAAATGCCTTTTGGACTAAAAAATGTAGGGGCAACATACCAAAGGTTAGTCACGAAGATATTCGCAAAACTTCTAGGGCATAGCATGGAAGTATACATTGATGAAATGTTGGTTTAATCAAAATAGCTAGAGACGCACCTTAAAGATCTCCAAATAACATTCAACGTTCTTCAAGAATATATGATTAAGCTCAACGCCTCAAAATGCGGCTTTGGGGTAGAGTCAAGAATTTCATGGGGTACCTAATTACGAGGAGGGGAATTGAGGCCAGTCCCAAACAAGTGAAGGCAATGGCAGAATTGCAATGCCCTACTTGAGAAAAGGAGGTGCAAAAACTAATGGGCACGACAATGGGTCTGAACAAGTTCATCAGCCAATCGTCAACCAATTGTTAAACCGATGTTGACCCTTCATTCAATTCATGAGGAAGAATATGAAGTTTGAATGGAATAAGGAATGTAACCTAGCAATGGAGGATCTGAAAAACTACCTCTCTAGCTCGCCACTACTTCCTACGCATGTTCCCAAAGAAAATTTGATCGTATATTTGGCAGTGTGACGACGCGGTGAGTGTGACATTACTATCAAAAGAGGAGAACCTTGATCAAAGCAGAAACTATGTACCTACCCCTCGAGAAGCTGACTTTGTCACTAATCATTGCCTCCAAGATATTATAACATTACTTTCTAGCTCACGCCATCACAATCTACATTGACCAGTCACTAAAAGCATTGATGAGAAAATACGACTTGACCTAAAGGATATCAAACTGGGCCATAGGGCTCAGTCAATATGAGATCAATTATATGCTACGAACGACCATCAAGAGGCAAGTCTTAGTTGACCTTGTTGTTGAGTTCACAAAATCTGGGGAGTTCAAAACAGTAGCAATCGACAAAGCAGTCATTATACGGGACATCAATGTCAATCAAAGGGCATCGGAGGAACCAAGTTGCTGGAATCTTACTACGATGGATCCTCTAAAGCTAGAGGAGTGGGCCTCAGAATAGTAATAACCACAACCAAAGGGACGATGATCGAGCATTCAATCACGCTCGGATTATAGGCGTCCAATAACCAGGCCAAATACAAAGCCATTATAGCAGGACTGATGCTTGTCGTCAATTGGTGTCAATAAGATATGTATCCCAAGCATAGGATCAATTGAGCGGTTGCAGCATAATAATTCTGGAAGTCCGGAGTCGAATTCACAGGGAACGAGTGATTTGAAAGTTTATCGGGAGAGAGGAATAGAAGGTTTGAAAAAATATGGTTGTGTAAATATATTGAGACGAAATATTGAGAAAATTGATTAATGAAAATAGATCTAGTTCTCGGGATCCACATCGACCGTGACTCGTGATAATTTAATCCTCTTAAAATAACTCAACTCTGGTTCTATAACATCGAACCTTTGTCGGATTGTGAAAAAATTAGGATTTATAGAAATCAAGAAATATTTGATGATCGTTTTATAAATAAGATAGAAAAGTACAAAACTTTCAATTGATTTCAAAATAATACTTGATTTGATAAAACGATATCAGAAATTAAGAATTTTATGCGATTATTGATTTACCGTGAATCATGGTTCGATGTTTCACCTTTGAACCGAATCTTGAGAGGATTAGCTATTCATAGTTTTGATAGAATCCATGGAAAATAAAGAATAAGAAGCAGAACAAGATGAACTTCGAAATAAAAATAATAGCTTTCAATAATAAATGTCAGCATCTTTGCTAACCAATCTTGTAATCAAAGTAAAACTCTCTCTAAAACTTGACTGCCAAACAAGATAATCCTTAATCCTAACCAAAATCCTATTAAATAGATCTCCCAACTGATAGAAAGATAAAGATAATACTTAAAAGAATTCTTATCCCAAAAAATAAGAAAAATCCCGTATGCACCCTATTACCAGTAGTATTACCAGTAATACATGTTCGTTTGCTGTAATTCTAGCTTTTCTCTAAATTCGGACAGTGCACTCCATTACCAGTAATTCAGTACCTATTACTGGTAATTCAATGCATAGCCTTAAAATCTCCAAAAGTCAATGTCTTCTACTATCGATAGCACTGCATTCACTACCGGTAATTGGACTTTCTGCCTTTATTCTTGACTTTTTGCTTCCAATTTCTTGACTTGATTTCCATTAACGTCCCAAACCTCATAAATCCCTATAAAATACCCTATTTGCACACTAACAACCAAAACACACGTTAAATGATAAAATCACATAAAATGCAATCTATAGATAACAAAAGCATGCAAGTCAAGGGGTTTTGACGAGAAATAAATACACTTTTGAGTGCGAATCAACTGAGGCACACCATAAACTTGGGGGCAACTTCCATTACAATTCACTACAACAGTTAGCTCGTTGTCAAGTAGATTGACAGGGAATACAAAGCAAGCGATAGCAGCATGGAAGCCTACACTTGAGTTGCTATAAGATTGATGAGCCAGTTGGAGAAGGTAGTAATTAAACATGTGGTAAGGGAACAAGACCACCATGCCGATGGATTACCCTCCCTAGGCTCGTAGTGAGGGCAGAATTCCTAAGGAGCATTCTAATCACCCACTTGACAAGACCATCCTTACAGGAGGAACAACATAAATGCCTCATTGTGAATAACGAAGAGTAGTATTGGGGTAGCCTAATCGTAAAATATCTTAAAGAAGCACATTACCAAAGGATGGTAAGGCTACCCATAAACTCAAGCAACAGGTAGTAAGATTCTAACTAAACATCAATGGATAGCTATAGCGGAGATCGTTCACAAGTCTGTCTATTGCATCCGACCGAAGGAGGCGCAATCCTTCCTCGCTTAAATACATGAGGGAGAATGCGGAGCATATGTGGGAGGACAATCACTGGCACACATGGCCCTAACTCATGGTTTTTGATGGCCAAGGATGTGCGAAGATGCCATTCATTACACTAAGAAGTGCCTGAAATGACAACAGTCCAGGCTCCTAATGCACCAGCCATCAAAAAACCATAGTATGGTCACCAGTGCTTGGTTGTTCTCCTAGTGAGGGTTAGACATCGTCAGCCGATTCCCTACTGCTCCAGGGAGTCTCAAGTTTCTGGTAGTAGGGACCGACTACTTCACCAAATGGATAGAGGCCGAGTAGCTAGTCAAATACGAGACATTTACATATGGTGCTTCATTTGGGATCATATCATTACGTGACTTAGGATTACCCGAGCCTTAGTAGCGGACAATTGGACACATTCAATTGTGCGGTTTATCGAGATTTGTGCAATAGCTACAACATCAAAAGATATTAAAACAACGCCAGCCTATTCACAAAGCAACAGACAAGCAGAGGAGTCCAACGACACCATATTAAGTGGGTTAGAGAAGCGATTAGACCAGCCTACCCACAAAGCAACAGACAAGCAGAGGAGTCCAACGACACCATACTAAGTGGGTTAGAGAAGTGGTTAGAGAAAGCCCAGGGAGATGGATTGAAGAACTACCAAGCGTGCACTAGCTTACCTAACGACCCCTACGTAACCAAGACACTCTTTTTTTCCTCACATACTGGGTCGTGCTAGTGGAAATCAAACTCCCCATGATGAAAAATGCTGACCTTGACCAAGAAACGAATGATGAAGCATTATAGGGGATTTTGACCTGGCAAAGGGAAGAAGGGAAGTCACCCTTATCAGACTAGCTGTGTATCAACAACAGCTCACCAAATCTTACAACAAAAGGGTAAAGCTAAAAACATTAACACTGAAGAATTGGTCTTTAAGAAGATTCTCCCAATCAAAAGAAAGCCCTCAAAGGGGAAACTGGGACCGAATTGGCATGGACCATACGAAATCACTCCAAAGGCTAGAACAGACATGTACTTCCTCAGAGTTGCAGACAATTGTGAACTACCCCATCCTTGGAACGTGGCACATCTTAAGAAATACTATTTCTGATCATTGTAAATCCAATCCTATGAATAAAAGAAATCTTTTTTTGCAGGCACAATAGATGAGGCTTACATATCAAAATGTAGAGTGCCCTGCGCACCTCAACGCTACGTACTCTGACAACATACTTTACAAGGCTCAATGTCTTTGGTCTTGTGATGCATGACAAGAGCCATCAATGTCTACAATGAGCAAATGCCTACCCAAAGAACATTCTCTTTAGAAGATCTAGACTATGGACAAATCAGTAGACATGCTTACCAAGGTAGTAGCAGGGATCAAGTTCCAACAATACTTGGACTTGATGAACATCTCTTGAGTGTATGGTGCCTAAAAGCGATGTCACACCCAAAACATTTGCCTACCTCACCCTCCAGATAGGGAAATTTGGATGATGATCTCCTGGTTTAATGCAACGAAAAAGATTGAGTTAGATGTTGTAACTTAATTTTTTAGTGAAAATTATATTCGTTGCCTAACATGGAGTTTGGGCGTGTTATGTCACCCCTAAAGTTATTTTTGAAGAAAATACCTCTAGAGGTTGTGACTTGATTTTTTGCTTGAAATTTGATCTTATTTAAAAATGACTCATTTGCAATTGGTTTCGTAAAACAAGAGATAAGTTCGGAGATTTACTATTACGAGTAGGAAAGGTGTTAGGCACCCTACATTGCTATTTTGATACTTATTTTCATGTACTAACAATGTTCAAACTAATTATCTTTGGCACTACTTTTGTAATTTATCCCATTTGGTCTATCAAAACATCAAACTTAAGCTTACATTGAAACTTTGGGAAGATGCAAAACGCAAGTTGGCATAGACCGATACTTTAACATTCAATGTATTTGTTCCAAATGTTAGAATTTCAACAACATAGGAATTCTAGGTCTAATGGAAGTGAAGTTTTGATTTGAGGAATCTCATAATCCGTGTTTGATGGGCACATTCGTGTGTCACATTTTGCAAATGAAATAGTCTACTAATTTTTATTTCGGGTAGATTTAGATTGTTGAGAGCCAATTGCTTGGTTCTTCGTCAAGGGTGTTGTACCATAACTCTTCCTAAAGGGTTTTCTGGGCATATAGTGGCACATTATTCTAAAAAGTTCATGTCATAATTTTGGAAAGTTCTATGAATTTCTATAAAAAGGCCAGCAGTCTTGAGGGTACCTCTAGCATAGGGTCAATGTATACCTCCCATTGCCAAGTATTGTGCAAGGCGACAGTCGAACGATACTTTTGTCTTATCATAGCCAAAGGCTTGTTCTTCTTTGACGTAGCCCAAGTATAGTAAACCGCTCGGGTTACGTATCGACCAATGCCGAATAGGATTTATCCATCCAACGATGCAAATACAATGCAAAAATCAAGTTTAAAGAGCTAAATTAAAATTTCATGACTTTTTTAGTCTTAATTTTGACTAACTATCCATCTTGAAAACTCATTTCAACATGTCTAATGGTAATGTCCGTTGCAACGCATCTAATGGAAGTTGCATGTTGTGGTGCACCTAGTTTATAGTTTTGAAAAGAGTATTTAAAGATAATTTTATCCAAATCAGTCAAATAAGAAAACAAGTAAGCACATGGAACAAGTATTAATAATGTATGAGGCTAAATTGAAAACAACAATAATGACGATATTTATCACCTGTAGAGGAATAGAAAATAATGAATATGAAGATTCATTAAGAATGACTGAATTTTCTCTTCAAAATATAAACCAATCTCAATGGTCTTATGATGGTACTATGAGCAAACAAACTTCCCTGATTCTATCTTTTAAAACTCAGATTAAAGGCAAGTATATGGGAAATCTAGGATATGGGTAATGGTATTTAAAGTAGGACTTGGGATTTTCTAGGCTAATTTAAGGAAAAGTTTATGGTTTTTCAGTGGAAGTTAGTATGAACAAGGCTAGCAAAAGAAAAGCTTTCGTGTGGAATTTAGGAAGCAATTAGGGTTTTCCAATGGAGACTAATAAGAATAAGGGTTTTTGGCTTAGATTTTTCCTCGCTCTCCTCTTTTGAATTTCAAGCTTGTTTATCCAAGAGGTTTCATGACGATTTTGCAAGAGGCTTCCCCTCCCTTTCATAGGCAATAGGGACCTCCTCACACCATAAAAATGGTTGGGCAACCTCATAAAGTTCTCATGCTTAGCTCTTGCTAGCATACAGAAACTATCTTGTTTCAATGTGACAGTCGTTGTGTTTGACCTGACGGCCACAATGTTTGACCCAGTGGCTGCAATGTTGACCTGGTGGCCATAACTTGACAATTACGACCACGACTTCTCTTGGCTCATATTGGTTCTACAAAGGTTGTCGACGCTTTGTGATGGCCGCAATGTTTGACTTGGCAATTGCAATGTTGATCTAGCGGCCGCAACTAGGCACTAGAAGCAGACTTATTTTCTAGCCGCCACAAAATTAATTTTGGGTTAGGACATGGGTTTGGAACTTGAGCTTTCATTACTCATGTCTACTTGTCGGAGGAGGCGCTGCCTCTAATCCCTCGAAGTGGGCTATGGGCCTTAGACCTTTGCGACTTGACTGGTTAGGTTAAACCCCATCATAGTCATCATAGTGATGGCCAAAGTTGTATCATGCTTTACAAGCACTACTTGGAGTAACATTGGAGTATTACCTGCGACAACCTAAATTCTCTAAATAACTTGAAATATTAGGTCAGTTGTGTCTTCTTGTCAAGCACTAGTGGATGGGTGAATGACAATCTTCTCAATTGTCCAAGTGGTGGGACAAAATAAGGTATTAACAGGCTCAATGGAACAGCCTAAAAGTTGAATCAAGGATTCATGCCAAAGTAGAGATGGTTGATTTTTGGCACAAGGGTTGTGGCTTAATTCTAAGTGCAAATTGGTTGTCTTTAGAGCCACCCTAAGAGCCATTAGCCACCCTATAGCTTCTCTCAGGCATCTTAAGGCTATGGTGTAATGATGGATCTTTGCCATAAAAACTGTATTCCTTGCTATGTGTTCCCATATAGACACATAGCAAGGCCTTGAGAGAGATTGTGAATCGTTAACTGAATTAGTGAATCTGCTAACCTCATAAATATACTCAAATTTTGAAAACCACGTAAAACTATCTCTCTGTAAATATACTCCTGAGCTTTTGCATGCTCAGGAGCAGTTTGATTTTCCTTTAACCTGGAGGAGATTACTCCCAAAGTAATATTTCTAATTCTTTCTGTTTTGACTAATTCGATATCCGAATCCACCATACGAAATGAAAAATTAGTGAAAAGGACAAATTTGAAGTGATTTGACTCATTAAATCTGAGTTAATTTGATTTTTAAGTTAGGATCTACTGCTTTAAAAGTGTTAATAATTATGGTTTACTCTTTTAAAAATATTAATAGATTAGATCATTCGATTGACAAAATTATCCTTATTATAAAATTATTAAATTTTAACAAATCTTTAAGTTCCCACGACTTTTTGGTACACCATTTTTTTGTAACTTTTTATTTTGCATCTACTTTTTATTAATTACTAGTTCGTCTCAATAAAAAAATTTAAAAAAATAAAAATTATGTTCAACAATTTTTAAAAAAAA
>JABCMJ010022955.1:0-16621 GCA_014822125.1 Arbutus unedo | reverse complement strand
ATCGTACTAGTGGGCACTTGCGCGTTGAGGCGTTCATTGACTCTAATTGGGCAAAAAACCCGACCGACAAGAGATCTACTACAGGATATTGCATCTTCTTCGGTGGAAATCTTATTAATTGGAAAAGTAAAAAGCAAACAGTAGTTGCGCGATCTAGTGCCGAGGCCGAATATAGAGCAATGGCTCACACGACTTGTGAGATTGTGTGGATTCGTTCATTTCTTGAGGAAATAGGGTTCCCAGTACAGGTGCCTGTAAATCTGTATTGTGATAATCGAGCTGCTATTCACATAGCATCCAATCCAGTTTTCCATGAACGAACTAAACACATCGAAGTAGATTGTCACCTTGTACGAGAGAAATTAACCGGTGGTGTTATTGCTACTCCTTTTGTGTCTACCAATGCCGAATTATCAGAATATTAGAATAAAATAGTTAGGTTAATCCCACATTAGTTATGTGAGGAAGCCTGTAGTCTTTGCACTCTATATAAATAAAGCTATTATGTTAGGGTGAATCATCATCCTATACACTTCTCTCTTTCCTTTATATCCCGTTATCAAGTTGTATGTGGAAAAAGTAAAAAAGCTGGATTCTCAAAAATAGAGGGTTATGCTCACTCAAACAAGAACTCCAGCTTGGCCCTAGCACATGCCAACAGCATTCCATCCACTTATTAAATCAGAACAAGATTGACCAGCTCTAAGTTAAGAGATTACACAATATTCATATAAGCTGAATAGAACTAATCATGCACCATACACAGCTGATCTCTATTGTAGATATACTCCCATAAACACTACTGAAGCTTCTAACTTTTCACTAACAAAGAAAAACTTAAAAATAGAACTGTCAATAACAGTGAATCCACTCGTAAGCCCCCATTTTTTGTCTTGGTACTGAGTAGTTTTAACAAGTTGACTGAACATTTACATTTCATAACAGTAAGACTTTGAATCCTTTTGATATATGATTGCCCAATTTATTTAAATGAAACAACTCATGCATATTTTGAATTCTGATTCTTGTGTTTCAATTTAGTTGTTTCTGTATAAACGCGCCTGGGTTTAGCTTTTATTAGGGACAGTGGTACATATTGAAGTAGAACTTTATAGATCATTCCAGATATGTCGGCCGAGTTACTAACCTAAAATCATACCACACTATTTTTGAAATTGCAAAAATCGAAATATATGAGCTTCTTGTTAACAATCTGAAGATTGGATACCCTCTTTTTTATCATGTCCAACAAAGGCTTTCATTGCTGGGTCATTATCTCTTTGGAAGGCTTACAACCTACAAGCTGACCTTCCACATTCCACCAAGTCAAATTTTCCATTTCCAAATACAGTCAAGTGAATATATAACCTACAGATATGTACAACTAATCTCCCAAGCATCCCAAAAAAAAAATACAAAGAAACTTTATGACTTTAAGTAATTATCTGCGAATACAATTGCTTGAAGAAGTACTTTTTAGAAGTCCAAGTAAGTTTTTGAAACTCGGAAAACACGAATATCATATGCAAACTTGTGGAAAAACAATTCACTTACAGGTGTCCATGGGTATTGGAAAATCAAACCTGGTTTAGGTTGCAACAACTTGATCCCTACTTTACCGTGACCCCTGAACTGAAATCCACTTGACCATCTAAGAATTCACAAACCAAAGATATTCCCACACACAATCATTTAAATAAGATCCTGGTTTATGTTTTCTTATTTTGGCGAGGATTGAGATCAGAGTGAAGTTGTTGAGAACACCATGTTTTCAGTGCACGTATGAGAAGATATAGCAGTCATCACACAAAACAGGCAAAAAAATTCTTCACGCTCAAAATTTTCACATACATGAATGTGCTCTTTGTTACAACATCCGTTCCATCACATGCAATCACTTGTTGGAAAGCATCTGATCGATTTCTCCATTCTGGTTGTACATAGCAACAAGTTTCTTTGCATATGAAGGCATGTGCCTATCAGCTCTGCATCCATCAAAGCCTTCACTAGTTAGCACCAACCAAAGGCACAATAGGTTCGGATATCTGAGGACCTAACATTATTGTCATTAATTCATTCGGTTCAGCAATCTGAGGCCCTACTCAGCAAAAGATACCTTTGTTTTCCCCATGTACGATTTGTATAAAGATAATTCCGAATAGTATGGTAATCGAGTGAATAACGAGCGAATTCCAGACCCTTGGGACCAATCTGAACAAACAAAACAAAATTAAAAGTAAGTTATGTTTCTATGTCTCCTATCACTAGTGCAACTGTAGTAAGAACACTAACCAAGTTTAGCAGAAATGCAATTAAGTTCCCAATAAACTTTGGCACAGGCTTAGAAGGACCCCTCCCTGAATAAAGATATAAATTTTAGAACGTAGGAAACTGATAGATCAGATAGATAGAGTTCACAAGCCACAGAAAGAATTGTAAATTGCTTTGGAAAGCAAATAATTCCAATCATGTAAAAATCAAAATGCTCATAGATATTGTGAGGGCCCAGGAGATATTTACTCAAAATGGACATTTTCTAATAATGAATAAAAGTCACCAGTACATGCCTAACTTGGCATTATCATCTGCCTTAACTGTCTCCATGACAAAAGGACGTCGGTCACCCTGTATATAAGAAACGAATTTAGTCAGGTGGTCCATAACAGTTTTATTGCAAAATGCATGTTGCGCTCAAAATATTACACTAGTAGTAGTTGGAGTAATCTCCAACAGGTCTTTCACCAGACTCAGCATTTCTCTACCACGTTCATTTCTGCAATTTCAATAGGCAAAATCAAAGTAACAAAATAGTTTATTCCATCTTAGGATGCTTGAAAAACAATGTAAGGAAGTAACAGCATCAAACTGATTATGATAAGTCCGCACTGATTTACCTGACGGTGACATACTGGGGATGTTGCGTCATGCTAATTCCACCATATTTGGGCACACCCATGTATCCCACTACCAAATCCTGCAATTTCCCAGCAGCATTGAACCACATCAAGAAACATAAAAAATGAATCATCAGATTTTTTTTTTTCCATATATTAGTTCAAGAAAAGATAACAGGGTGTCCCAGATCAAAGGTGTCACGCAGGAATGCATGAGCGTGACTCTGTAGCATGCTTGTTTGTGGGTGAGAGTGAGAGTCACCTGAAAAGAATAATTTTGGGAAAATGGATATGACCTAGATACGCTACAAAGGAAAAATCTGATAAATCGTAATCCAATTCAGACTATCCAAGTTGCACTGGTTTCGGTCTTTTCAAAACTCAAGTATCACACAAAAGACCAAGGTTTCATGGGCAGGACAATTAACACTTTGAGACTCAATTGTGGACCGTAATCTAGGTGTTTGATGTTTCCATGGCCAGCACTATACAACTCCTTACTACAACACCTCAGCAATTAATATTTTATGTAAATTCCAAAATTTTGGAACTTTTTGGAAATCAATATTCTTTTGTAGTTTAGATGTTCAACACAAGCAGCAACAAGATGATGTCCTTATAACCCAAAATGTTCATAAACTTTCCCACGGTCCTCAAAGGCATTCAAACTCTTCCACAGTTTGTAGCTTTCCTAGCTTCTCGACACATCTTGTTAGACCCTCTAATTCAATTCAGGTACCCTAAAAAATATCTTGGCGAGGACTTGGAGAAATGAAGCTTGGAATTTTCTTTTAAGTAATCAACTAAATAGAGTTGCGCTACTAGTAGACACTTGATTGTGGTCAATCTTGATAGCTTCAACCTTTATTTATTTCTCTTACAGATGAAGGTGCAAATTTGGAGGAAAAAAGTTATAGTGCACCAAACCCTCCTGCAATTTATGTGTTCCACCAAACCCTTGTTTTCTCCTATTTATGTGAACCACATTGGCACTGTAGGAACTAATATCTTTCAAGATTATGCTGGCTTTCGCTTCCCTTCTCCATCGCCCACGGCACATAAAGCTCGATAAGATTCAGAACAAGAGTAAATTAATGAAAACACCAAACTTTTGGCCCATACTATGAATTAAACATTGGACAATTACTTTTCAAAATTACCAAACTTCAAACCTTGAAATGAAACACAAAACAAGTTTTGATAACAAGAAAGAATACAAAAATACAAATCCACTGGTTACTGCAAACACGGGTTAAAGGTTACAATAGATAGAAGTCTCTTCAAGACTTTGAGATGACATGTCTCTTCAAAAAGAAGAAAAACTCACCGCTAACGCATTTGTGTAGTCGAAACAGCTGCAATAAGGAAAAGTTTTACATATTAAGAAAAGATTTAAAGAAAGAATGGTTGTAACACTACCCATGCTATTCTTATTCGCCGAACCTAACCATGAAGGATCATAACACCACTAACATTACACGAGGGGCAGACATTGAAGGAAGTATATATGTATCTCACATCACAGTGCATACAACAAACATTAACAAGAGAAATTGTGCAAATTGCATCTTAAAGTGACTTATGATCTTGGCCATGAATATGACACAAACTTTGTTATGCACACAAACATAATGCATATACATACACAAACAAGCTAAGGAGTTTCTATAAACAAAGAATTAACTGTTTTCGGAATCAGTTATCATATTCAAGAGTACAAGACTAAAAAAGAACTGGTATACTCTATCACGACTTTCCATTCGTTCTTTTCCTACACTTTATTTTCGGACATCCAATCGCACTATGCTAACATCGATGTGGTTCTCACAATGGTAAAAGTTAGTAGACAAGCATGAATAATGCTCAAGTGAATAAAGTCCACGTTTTTAGGTTTATAACAGGTCCACCCAAGCAAACTATGCGTTGATGGGAACAGAACCGCCTAAAATCCTTTACCTAAGATTTTTTTATCCACCTCTCTATTGGAAAGATCCAAAGGTTTTTTATTGCAACAAGCCAAGACTAGTGCCTATGGAAGAGGAATGAATCGAGACTAGTGAGTTAGAACATATAAATAGAATAAAGGAATGAAGCCATAATTGAATTGCACAATGACCAAAAAGATCCTCTTTTTGATGAACAAATGAACGTAAAATTAAATAGAGCATTGAAAGAAAATAAAGTTCCAAAACATTAAGAGACATATAACTAATGGAGAGTATGTACACCAGACCCATAAAGCTTGGCAGAGTGCAACGCTTAAGAAAAAAATAGGAATAATCTTGTCAATTCATCATTTGTCCAAAAACCATAGGTCATTTGGGGAACATTGCTGTCATGAATGGTTATAGAGATATTTCCTCTACAGTGTTACATAATTGCTTGCTGTTAATTGGAATAGAAATGGCATTCAGGGCAATGGATGGGAATCTCTTGCATTTGTATATCATTGTTGTCTTGTTGTCAATCCTAATGTGCCACTTTCATCCTCACAAGATGATTTGAGTGCATATGTGACTATTATGTTCAAAAGCTTTCGTAGAAACTCGCAACCTTAGTTGCGCAAAGCGGGAGGGAAGCAGGAGCGGATGATCATAAAAGTGTGAAAGCGCCATCAGAAGCGTCTAGGAAAAAATATAAAAATTAAAATAATTTTTTAGTTTTTATGCACTTAAATTTTGAAATAAAAATATTATTCTACCACTTAGATTGCAAAATATAAAATATTTTGATTAAGATAATTGAAAGCAATTGACTTTTACACTTCTCCAGATGGGCTTTTACACTTCCCCTAACTCATTAAGTATATTGTGGTTGTACATATCTATCTCCATTACATTCCTTCAAAGATTCACACAGTACCTACCCACTCTCCTCTCGAACTCCCACCCACCCTGTGAACTCCCACCCTATGCACTCGTCATTGAAATGTTACCGGAGGAAGCCGATCTGCAGGTGTCCGTGCAAAAGCTCATCTAGAGGAATCCGATCTGCAAGGTGACCGGCCGAAGATCACCATCGCCGGAGAGAAACGTGTTTCTGTGCAATTCCTTCCAGTTTGAAACATGGTTCTGTACGCTTCCTTCGGCCGAAACGCGGAACCACATTTCTTAGCAAGATTTGTCGGCAATCTAGGCATTTCTTGCAACTAGTTATTAAAGCATCCAACTCAAAGCCAATTGCAGGCTCTTCAAGTTCATTAACTAGTTTCAAAGGTGACAATAAAATGATGTAAGACAGGTTCTAACCCTCTCCTGCACATGCAACCCTAGTCTCCGAGGTTATGGGGTTATCATTAAGCAGCATGGGACAACTCTACCAAACTATAGTTTATGTGAAAAACTGAATCTGCATTGATGATAAGCAAACAATAAGAGTTACCAAATTCAAGAAATACCCGTCACGTGCTTTGCATCTTCCCTGCCACTAGTAGCTTAAATTTGAAATTTCATGGTTGATATACACACTTAGAATGAGTTTGTCAATTCTTTGACATAAAATTTAGGATCAAGTCTAAAACCGATTATCTATGAAACAACCTCCACCAAAAATCTCATTCTCAATCTTAATGGATGTAAGATGGTACCACTTCCCACTAAGGAGAACATGCAACCATCCATTTCAAACTTAGGGAAATGGTAAGATGATTTCCTTTTTATGGGATAATCATGAAGAAGATAAGGCTAGAGCAGCAATAATAACAATTCTACAGACTTTGTATTGATAATAAGTTTGGAAAAGTGCCACACGCTCGGTAAAGAAACAAATTAAGAGATTACCTATAACAAGATGGTGCAATAACATCCACTAACTCATTTGCTGGCAGAGAGAAATAGGGAACCTGTTTTAGTTGAATGTAAAGTTGTATAAAGCATTCTAGGACGAGTCGAAACTAAATAGAGACTAGAGGGACACATTACCTCTTCAGTATGGCCATCCAAATGCTTCAAGTGGACCTAATAAAAGAATCTTAAAAGTATCAAGATCTAACTGACATATGATAGATAATCCAAATGGATATCATGCTTTTGGATGTATCGTACTAATTTTAGCTACAATTACAAATGTCAAAGAATAAATTTACAATATGAAAATTATTGGCAGCAATTACATAGTAATGAGCGAAGGACATTGCTTTCCTATTTTTCTTCCTTTTTTGTCTTCAAGGGGAGAATAGAAAAGAAAAATCTACGATCACCAAACACAACCACATGCCTGGCAGAGGATGCAAGAAAAGCAAAGAAAACAATAGAATAAAAAGAATTCCACACAGTTAGAAGAAAAAATGTCAACATAGACAGTCAAACCTTGTAATCTTGCATAAACTCATAATGAAGAACTGTTTCTGGTTCATTACTAGCAGCCTTCAGAAACTTATCTAGCCCGTCTCGAGTTCCATTGTCCACTTGGGAGACCCAAAAGAAAAAAAACATCAGTACCGATCCTGATTGTGTGGTTAAAAAATCCACTACTTTGCAAGGACTAAGACAAACTAGACCCGTCTTTAACAGATTAGTAAAGTTTACAAAAGTCCATCTGTTCAAAAATATGGACATCAAAAATTGCATTTCAGTTTAGTCTGCACATGCACTTTTGACAAATGTACGAACTGGAATCATATGGAGTGGTTGATAATCAAATCAAGGAACACTGGAAAGCCATATGAACAAAGCGTTTGCTTTCCAATTTATTAATTTTTTTAATGCTTAGTTAGAGGAGGATCAAATAATGCTCAATAACTTTTTATACAAGTTCACTGTTTTGCATGCCCACAGATCCGATGCAGTGTCCCCTGCGAATGTACATGCCAAAAGATAACAGAATAAAACTACTGCTCTAGAGGAACTTTGAAATAAGGTGTCATTGAAAATATTGTGTTCTATCATATTTACTGATAATTGAAAGGCTAACTACTCTGCTGGAAAAAGCTAGAAATCAGTTCTGCCTTTACCAGTTATTTTTCTACGTCAGCAGTAGTAAGTTCTTAAGTCAGTTCCTTTTTTGGCCCCATCTCAGTAACTTTTACCTTTTCCAGTAGCCAGTAGTACTCCTTGTATATTTGGGTGATGCAATGTTGGAAGGTAACTCGGATAATAATACGTTGTCGACATTTTTCTCCTCTCTTAAGCGTTTTTCTCCTGCGTTTCAGGATACCTACCTGAGAACGTAGATGGTGTTCTCATTCTCATGAATATGCCTTCCGCTATGTTAGAGAGAAATGTGCATTTGGTGATTAAAAAGTTGCGATGTCCAGTTAACCTGATTGTATCCATGACAAGCTATGTAACATCATCTAAGCCGACATCAGCTAGGAGATCTAGTGCTACTATACTCAATAATGAGTGCAAGGAGAGTGACAATCGCAACAAGGTTAACATGATCTAGACCTATTTTTATAGATTAAATTAAGATTCCTGAATAAACATGAGGAGAATAATCACTCCCTGATATGAGGAACTGGAAGGAGGTCTAGTACTTTAGTTACCCCAGGGAAGGACCAGGGATGCACGTCAAATGCTAAATGCAAATACACATCTCATACTCTGTGTGAAATGTGGCATTAGGCACAGCCAAATGGGTATAACTCATGCATCTAGAACAGTATACATCTTATAAATCCGAAGTTATTCAACCAAACAATCGTTAATATACGATATCCAGTAATTTGTTGTTCAGGGTACTGAAGACTCGAAGATACGAGCGAGCGAGCGAGCGAGAGAGAGAGAGAGAGAGAATCACAACAAAGAAAATGCTTAAAGGACGAATTAACAAAGTGTACCTTGCACTTGGCAACCGACACCACAGAAGAGGAGACGCTTCACACCTGCTGCCTGTTGTCCAGATAAAGTGATTGACTAACATCTTTATATTTTCTCAACAAGCAAATAATTTTGAAATGATCCAAATAACTACAACAGAAGCTAGTCATAAAAAATTTAGCAATCCATACCCAAAAGAAATGATGAATAACACAAGTAGTCACGTGCAATTTTTTTAATTGTGTAATTGGTTTTCCTTTTTGGCTGCTACAAGAAAGCCAAAAAGTTATCTTATCTTAAAATCTAAAGGCAATAACATAACAATAAGTGCAGTAAGAAATGAGCTAAAAGAGACCTAAGGAAATCCTGTCAAGATGAGATGTGAGAAAATAAGTTAAGAACCAAAAGGACTAAGAACAATGCTCCAACCAGAGGAAGGACTAAGAACAATCTGGAAAGAAACAAATGAACAGACAAAAGTAGCAACAAAATAATTTGAGGAAAAAAAACTAAAACAAAAAAACCATAAAAATCAAGATCTCTTGCACTCAAATCTTTCCAAAGGCTAAGTCTAGGCTCTCTTTAAGGCCAGGCTATCGAAAAACAACTCGAGGCTTTCAAATTGGTGCCATAGCCTCCAAAAGCCCACGCCTTGTTTGTGAGACACACAAGGTGCACTTTTTGAGCATTTTTACGCATTTTCGACTAAGGCGTATAATTTTTTGGAATAAAATGACATGTGATCTCCACATTCTTGGCCTCTCTCACAACCCGTCAATCTTTGCTTGAAGTGAGAGAGAATGTAGGAGCTTTAATTGGATACTTATATGAACATACGGATTTTCTAGGTTTAGAAGAGCTTTTACAACTTTTACTTAAAATTGTTCTGTCTGCTAATTTTTAAATGTATACATACTTTTTTATCTTAGAATTCAAATTCTAAATGTTAATGCCTCCACACCTTGAGACCTATGCCTCATCTCATGAGGGATGAAACGTCTCGCATTGCACATTTGCCTATGCAAACATTGCTTGTAAAGCAACCATTAGTGGATAAAGAAGACAAGAAGCAAAAAGAATGACACAGAAAAGGCAGAGAGGGGGATATCCCAACTCTACGATTCGAATCTTCATTAATCATCTTGATTGTTGAAGGTTTCTAATTCCTATTATGCTCTCTGTAAGCTTGAAGCTACATTTTGCACAATCATATCTTTCGAACTTAACCCACCACTCACTGATCATGTTCAAATCCTTCTTTTGTGGTGCAAAAAAGATATCCAACAAAGTGAGGTGATGTCAGACCAACTCTCAACTAGCTATTCAACAGATCATAGAGGGGAAGTCAATTTTGCTATGCGGCTTCCTTTTTGGCGTTACAAACTAGAATCATCTTAACCTAAGAAAGGTCATTCCAACAGCCTAACCTTTGCAGACAAGAGCCCCAGACACATACAAAGCATAATAAGTGAAAAAAAACCTGACTCCCTCTAGAGTTTCAACCCCACAATGTCCTTGATAAACTGAAGGGAAATCAGGGGGCAATCATCAACATTCCACTTAAGCATGCCCCAACAAGAAACTGCACAGTTTTTAAAAATGAGATATTAGCAAGAGGTGAAGAGCATGCCCCGTCCAGCCAGCTATAATCCTCAGAGAAAAATCCTTTCTTGACTCTTTCTGGAAAACCTCAATGGCATAATCTTTTATCAGGTCTAGTGTACAAAGGTGCAAAAGCTCAAATGTAGTCACGGACTCCTCTGAGAGAGAACCATTCCTAAGAATATCTCTTGTTCATCAACACTATCGTACGCAATACAAGTTGATCTTCCATATATGTTTCCTCGTCAAATAAAATATACCAACACAAACTGTGCCAATTATGATAAGCATTATCAACTTAGCAAGGGTAGGAACCTTGCAACTTTTGAAGCACGAGAAAGAGTTCAATATAGTATCTAGTATCTACCAATTGTGGAATCAATAAAACCTTAAAAATAAGAGCATAGGAAAAAGCAAAAAGGAACAATTTATCAATAAAAGTGACAGAAAGCACCTCAACTAAAGCAAGGGTATTGAGATTAGGAGATAATGTCGGCTTAACACCTTTAGCTGCTAGAACCTCTTCTGGTGTCCTATTGGAAACAGATAGTAGATATCAGACCACATATGAGGAAGCAAGTTTTTTTTTTTTTTTGGATGGACAATCAAATTGAGCATTTGAGATCAAACCTTGCCAAAACAGGTCTTGGAGTGAGTCTATCCTCTGGATCACTGCAATAGATAAATCCAGAAGCCCAAGATGATGCAACATGAAGACATACGAAGTACCAAAATGGCTTAACAAGTTAATAAACAGCAAGCTGTCCATTATTCGAACCCGCTACCTCTGTACACATATGACAGCTTCAACCATTCCCGCTTTCAGCATTTCAATGGCAATTGTTGTTACTATCCCGGTCCACTGAGCTCCTACCAAAAGATAAATTCAAGCAGAGCAAATGAATCGAGGCAGAATACCACTATTTCACCACAAGATCACTGCAGAAGTCAATATTGCACCACTAGATTGTACCTTCATACAAAGATGATGTGCTAAATATCTGCCTTAATTGTAATGAAAACAAAACCAGAAGACAGAATGTAGGTACACAAAAAAGCTAAGGTTTATTATGTTTCGAGAAAGATTTTGCTGCTGACTTCTTGTCAACAATAACTGTACTGATTGAAAAGCCACGGAAAAGGATCTAATGGTAGGTACAAACCAAGTTCTGTATCTTTAACTTCAAAAGCCACAGGAGAGATTGCAACCCGCCTTAAAACCCTCAAAAAGGTTGTTTATATGGTCCATCTAATGCTTCCAATTAAAATCAATAGTACCATATTTATCGAAGTCCGGAGATACCACTCAACAGCATCCATGGATGTGAATAAGATAGGTCAACCTTTGTTTTTCTCACGTAACAGTCATAAAAGTTTCTGTTATAGCTTTTCTACAATGTAAGGAAACCAGTCAATCCAATCTAAGCTTATTATCTTATTACTCCTGTCATTTTTAAAACCATTTCTATATTTCCATTAAAGAAAATACATCATAAAACCAATCAGAAATGTGTGGAGAGGTTCACATACTAGTTTGGGAAGTTCTATTTACCAATGTGAGACAAGATCTCTCTCTTCCCAGTAAATGTCAACCCCACTTGCACCCACTCCAGGTAGATAGGTAAACAGAGGATCGGACTCATTACACAAACAAAGGTGGGACCAATTGGAAATGAATGCAGAGTCAACACTGAGGAGCCCACAAGGTTCATACACTAGTTTAGGAGGTGTTATTGAAATGGTGTGGGATGAGCTTTAATAATGTCTTTTCCCAGTTTCAATTAGCAAATCCCCTTCAATGCCTTTCCAATTTCTGGGCAATCTTATTGTTATGAAACCTTCAAACACGACAACAGGAAGCAACTTAGGAAGAATGCCATCAGGTTAAAGCAAATACTCATAAAACTTAATCATGGCAATCTTGAGATATCCAAAATATGTCATAAAAAAATGAAAAGTGATGAAAGCAAGGAAAAGGAGTTTCACATGTAATAACAAAAGTTTAATACAAAAACCTACCTTCAACAGGCTTAGTTTTACGAGCATATAGTAGTTCCTCATAGACACCTAAGTACACCTCATCCAAAGAATCTCTTTTCCTCCCTCGGCCATGGACCACAGGTTCTAAGCCCTGAAGCAGAGAAAGAGAAAACAACTTAACTGGACAACTTCACAATGAAAAAGGATGTAAAATTTATTGCAGCTATCAAGGACTATTTTTTTGCTATAAAAACCCGTCCACACCTAAAGTCTTGTGGTCATAAGGAAATGGATCTTGGTAAACTAGAGATGGGTAGTCCAAGTACGAACTGAGGTTTACAACAGTCATTAATACAACACCAACCCAAAAACTGAACAGCAAAACAGTTCTTAATAGCAGGGGACTTCTGAAAAAAAAATTATTTTTCTTTTGTCATGCTTACAAGGGTATGTAGTACTTCGAACAAAGTAACTCACTGGGTACATGTTATCCCTCTGACCCAATATTACATAGCCTAAGCTCTGGGTGGCAGTTTCAAGGGGAGAGTGGAGAATGCAATTAACCATCAGTTCAGAAACTGAGATTGGAATCTGATACCCGCCGAAGATAAAGTCTCATGCTCTGGCCACTGCACTAGCCCACTCAATATCATACATAAATATGTTGTTCCACTTGGCACTATCGGATCACTACGGCCAACTTTCACTTGGATGGGAACATTACGTTGTTCAGGGAATCACAAATCATGTACAATGAATCTTCTCACCAAAGTATAATTAGTAGATGATTGAGGGACAATTTTAACACCATAAAGCATGCACTAATGGGGAGAAATGGGAGAGAACTCACTTCAACTCTAGACATCCCATCTCCTAAGAAAGCACAAGCATTCTTCACATGGGCTATATAGTAAGTGTCGCACAACCCACATTGACTGCCAAATCAACAGCAATTCAACAGCATCATCAGACAACATTCCTCTAATGCTACTACAAACTCAAGATTCTATCTGTTTTTGTTTGCATAAGAAGTTGTAGAATCCTTACTGGAAAACCAAGTTTTTGAACAAAAATACTCACCCGTTTTCCATCTTATACTTCTTCTGTTAGTTTTATAGTTCTCAGCAATTCAAAAACTCTCTTTTTATTCTTCTAAAAAGTAAGTTCTTCTATTAAAAATTCCCGCAAAACTCAAGTTTTAGAAAACTGTCAACCAAACAAGTTTCGGACAAACATTCTCCAATACTGATTCGAAAAACCAACCAAACAATTTATTCTATCCATATTAACTGAGGAAAAAGGAAATATGATGTAGAAAACCCAAAACATGGATCGTAATTATTGGTGATGAAAGTTGAAGTAGAGTGTGAACCTGCAATGGTCCTTGGCCGGATAATTCCCCCCAGGAGGAATGGGTCTGGACCTCTTTCTCCAGTCGTTTCTTAACTTCACTGTATTTGGATTCGAGTTTGCTTCTGTATCCAATGAAATATCAATAACACTATTCAAATTCTGTATTTAATGAAATGACTGCACTTTTCCAATCATTGCCGAAGGAACTAGAGTTCCATCTCACAGAAAGAGAGAGAGATTGAAGTCCTCTGAAAGCACCTTTAGATGAAGACGATGACGAGGAAGCAACGACCGATAAAGTGAAGGGTAAGGAAGAGAGCTTGGAAGCGAGAATAGCCATGGCCATCGGCAACAGAGCCAAAGATGCTTCCAAAATCGTTGTGCTCCACAAATAAATGTACGAAAACGGCCATATCTGCAACTGCGTCGTTTGGAGCTTGTTTTGAACTCGGAGAACGAACGGGAGAGGGAGAGAGTGAGAAATTTAAAAAAATAATAATAAAAAGGTTTATCTTGTAAAACTAATGTAATACTAAAATAAATTGACAGGACGTACTGAATATACCAAATTTAAAAAATATAATTATTTCAATAACTCTCAAAAACAAAATAACCTATGAGATTTTACTTGGTGTTTTTTCTTCTGATTTCTCCTCTTCTCGAGTTCTTTCTCTCCGAATACCAATTTTGTTCTGCAAAAGTCGGTTTATACAGACAAAATATCATGCATTTATTATTCTAATTATGCTAACTATAACTTCATATTCACTAATCACATTTTGTCTCCTAAGTTGTGGCGAACAGTTATTTTACAGCACTCTCTATTAGAGCCACGCACTAAGAACATGTTTCGTTAAAATTCTGTTAAGGAAAACCCAATAAAAAAATCTTTGGTGAAAGAAAAAAAGTACAATATTTTAGTGTCTCATCAAATGCCCTCAAATTACCTCATTAAAACCTTACTAATGAAAACTTAGTGGGACAAAATCTTAGAAGAAGGAAAAAATATATAAACTATTTATTAATTTCAAGTCATTGATTGTCCCTCAACATTCAATGATAAGTTCTTGAGTAGATGCATCTCAATACTATTGATCAGTTTCATAAATGTTATTATTGATAATGTCTTTGTAAATAACTCTATCAAATTGTCACTAGAATATATCTGTTAAACATTAATATCACCGATTTGCTAGAGTTTGTGTGTATAAAAAAAAAAATTAACGATATATACCTAGTTCTATCTTCTTTAATGAAGCCGTGATACATATAGCATAATCTTCATACAATATTGTTGAGCTATCTTTGATTGAAGATAATCCGTATTTTTCCTAATGTGTTAAATCACGAATAATAACCAAATACCTTCACGACTTGCTTCATAGATTACAATAATGTCAAAGTGATTGGAGAAAGTAGCAGTCAAAGTTTGTTTTACAGGACGCTACGTTATAGCAATTTCATCGAAAGCGAACACATACCATGTTTGTTTTTGTGTAGATCGGATAAATAACCAACATTTGTATATCGGATTAATTGTTCCCTTAATTCAGTTGAATAGAATAAGCCCAAATAAATCGTTCCTTAAAGATAGCATAATATGTGTTTAACCCTATTCCAATGTTGTTCAGTTGGAGTAAAACTATATCGTCCTAATAAATTGACCGAGAATGCAATACAATTTGCAAGGTAAATAAGTGCACCAATTACAGTCATGTATGGTATCTCGGGATCAAAAATATCATCCCCTATTTCTGAGATCAGAAATAATCATTGTTCATATCAAGTGATCGAACAATCATAAGATTGCTCAAAGGATATGTCTTATCAATGTAAAATTGCTCAAGACTTTTTTTCATACAGGTAGGACTATTGTACTAGAATATCTTTTTGTTAAATATTCAATCTGGAGGTCGAGACAATATTTCAATTTGCTAAGATCTTTCATTTCAAACTTCTTTTTTAAATATTCTGCAATTTTGGTCAACTGTTCTGGAGTCCCTATAAAATTTAGGTCATCAAAACAATAGCAAATCTAGAGTTTAATTTCTTAATAAAAATACATAAACAAATAGGATCATTTTGATATCATTTCTTTAGAAAATAATCGCTAAAGTGGTTATACTACATATGGCCATATTGTTTTAATCCTTATAAAGATTTTTGTAGCTTCAGAGATAAACATTTCGGGATTTTGAACAAAAAAATTTAGGTACTTCATATCCATCGAGAAATTTTATGTATATGTCACAATCCAGCGATCCATACAAATATGTTATTATCACATCCATTAGACGCATATCTAGAGATTCTATGACAACCATGTTAATAAAAAATGTGAATGTGATAGCATCCATTACAAGAGAATATGGCCTCACATAATCAATTCTAGGTCTATAAAGACCCACATTTTATAAAAAAAATCGAATAAATTTAATTCAATTATTGAATATTTTGTTTAATAATTTAATTTTGCAATTTCATAATTTAATGCATTTTATATTGGGCTTGATTATATATATTTCGATTTTTGGATGTGTGTGCGTGTGTGCCTAGTGAGCCTAGCTCAAACCCTTTCTAACTCATCTAAGTTCTTGACCCAATCCCTATTGTTCAAGCCCATAATCTAAACCCAAATCCATGACCTATTTGGTTGATCCATGCCCTATGCGAACATTCTCTTACCTTGGTGTTCCCCACATTGGATTATTTTTTCCTTCTTCATCTTCTTACACGTAAAAATCTTAGTGAATTCATCCTTACTCAGATTTTTCACATGGTGAATCCAACAATTTGATTTTTGCACATGGTAGATGTTAAGGTTTTATACTAAAAGTTATGACTTTATGTAATCGATTAATTTTTATTTGAATTTATTAAACAATTATTCGCTTTTTTTATGAGAATCTTTATTATGCTGTCCATGCGTGTCTCTTTTTTATGAGAATTTTTGCACATGGTAGATGTTTGCATTCTATCATATTATGTTGTTCATGCGTGTCTCTTATTCCACATAGTAGATAATCTGGTGTG
>JABCMJ010022954.1:2393-13629 GCA_014822125.1 Arbutus unedo | reverse complement strand
ATGATTTTAAATTATTTTAAATGTAACTGAAGCATTAAATGGAGAACTTCTTTTTAAATATTTTTTTATTTAAATATAAGAAATAGCGTGTTTTTGTGGATTAACGATGCATTTATATTTTTTCGCATCAAGGAACACTTATATGTTTCATCCTCATGTTCAAACAAAAAAATAGGTGAAAAAAATAATTTAAGTACTACGAAACAGTTAAATATTTATAAAAAAAATACTTAAATATTCACCCTTAAATTTTTAAGTACCACGGAACACTTAAAATAACAAAAATAAATTAATGTTTTTCAATGATCGAGTACACGGTTGATTTTTAAATATTATTTTTAGTAAACTGAATTTTTAATATGTTTTCAAAATAAGACTAAGACTAGATTATCTTCCTAAAATCAAGTCCTTAAAATAAATATTACTAATATTGTAATAAAAGACAAGAAAAATATTTTTTTGGTATTTACGCAGCACACCCCCCTCCTATTTTTTTGCGGGGGGTGAAAAACAACTCTTATACTATAATAGGGAAATTTTTGTTCACGTAACCTTTTATTCTTAAATAAAGTACATTTTGTACCCCTACACTTTACATTTTGTGTCACAGCATCATTTACTATTGCACATTATAATCCTGACAATTTAAATCAACTTCTGTTTGCCTATTTTTGTTAGTAAAGTTGTTAAATGATTAACAAAAAATGGTCATGTGAGTTGCATATGATTTTGTGGAATCTGAAATCTCACTTGTTTGACTTCTCGCTGGTTCATTTGATCGTCTTTTGCCTTACTGTAAAACACTCAATCTAAATTAGTGTCGATCAAAATTGGGTCTTCAGCAAGCATTTCGGTGCTTCAATCAGTTTTTGAAGGGAACAAACCAACTTGAAAGCTCTAAAGTTATGAATGCCCATACCTGATAGTAAAGCACCCTTGGACTAGAGCAACCAAACGGAGTGCCGATTAAAAATGTCGCATTGTGGATCGTAAGTCACGATGCTTCCGCCATGTGTCCCACGTCCATAGGAATCGGGATGGTAACGTCCACATTTTTGGCAACTAACCCATCCCCACGTCTTCCCAAGCAACTGCACGCAACGTGGGGGACATGTCACCCCTAATCATGCCAAGCATAATGCCCTCAGTTGCACAATCGAAACATCGTGAATTGATAGCTTTAATCTGTCTTGCACGTTCACCGTGGAGGAGGTTCGCCCCAATCTAGAGTCGTGCGCCCAGTAGGGCTTGAGGCACGCCAAACGGGCTTGCCAAACCTCATGGCTTGGTACAAATGGATTATGCTTCAGGCCTAACCAACTCGATCCCAACACAGATGGTTCGAGCGTACACTTGGGTCAAGGGACTAACCCTTTGCGTATCTGGTCTACTATAATAGTGTCTCAATTCCTCTACTCTGCACTATCTAATGAGAGGAATTAAACCTATTTTGGCCAGAGCTTCAAAACTGTGCACTGATATCAGTGATCCATGTGGCACCCTCCCAATAGTTATACGATCCCGTATTTCGAAGAAACTGTCGGCTACAAACGTGATTACTCACACGAATCGTCATTCCCCATGTCGTGCCACGCATCAACTGTTTTTCGAAACATGTGCTAGGGTATAAATATCTCCTTCTCTAAAGAGAGAAACCACGTGTTCATTCTCTCTCTCTCTCTCTCTCTCTCTCTCTCTCTCTCTTTCTCCAACTCGAAGCTCTCTCTCGTTCTTGCAATCTTTAACCCAGTTTCTCAATGATCCAGTTTATCTACTCGTTCCACATATTAAATCAATCTCTCAATATGCTTGAGCTTGTAGATTTATTCTTCTCATGATTGCTTCCATGCATTTGATACAATTTATGGGTTTTAAACAATTAAGATCCATCTCATCTTCAAACTAATAGTCTTAGGGCTATCACATCAGCCCTAGTAACCAACCGAGGGTTGTGCAATTTGGTTGAATCTCATGCCATTAAGACCATACAGCCCATGACATAGCTTTTTTTGTTTTCTCACGACACCTATGCACTGTTTGGTAGGATGTTTGAGCCCAAAGTCAATTCTACACTAGTATTGACATTCGGCAATAACAAGTCAGAGTCAAGCCTCCCCCTTAGAGGGGTCTGATACCGAAGAAACACAGTGCACTAAGTTCTTTGCGGATGCCGACAGTCTTGCCAAGTTCTATGAGGTCTATAACATCTCGAACACCGTCTACATCGAACTAACAATTGGAACGTCCTTTATCCTACAAGAACTTCGAGTTTGCAAATTGCCATGAGAGTGACCTTCAATATGCTTCTGTATGCTAGTACTTAGACTTTGTGGAGAAACGACTTGTTTTTACTTTCCTGAATCGCCAATATTATGTCTTCTGAAATTGCATTGGCCACTTCCATTTTACTTGCATGAACCCTTTCTACACTTGACACCTTTACCAGAAAAACTAGATTCGGATGTTTAATTTCAAATGCGTTAGGACAATGTAGTTTCAAGACAAATATTTGAGTTAATTTTCATCATTTAACCATGTACTTCATAAAATATATCATTTATTGCAACTTATACATTTCCATCATAGAAATACTTTCTTCCCAATGACAATCGAACCATGGTCGTTATAGGGATCAATTGGTTGTATAACCTTCAATGCAACTCATATTTTCATATTCATTAAGTTCGCCTCCGGTGAACTTTAACTCCAACCATTTAAAATCTTTAGTCAAACATTGACCCCAATTTTGAATCTTATCTAAAAAATCGAAAGGTTTTGTGTACGCTCCGTTATTAGGCGTTTGTAATCTTCATAATACCCTGTCGTGCATTCTAAGATATCCCTTGCACATATGGTTAATTTTTATGACCATAAGGCTTAGGCTTTTCTTGAGAGGTGTGTGATTACGTTTATGGGTTCCTTGAAGAATTATTAGGAGTATCACTGAATGTGAGTTGGACTTCAAGATTGAGTTCGATCGAAAACTGCACCAATTTTAAGAGCATTGCTGTGTAAGGCGTCAGATGGGTAGAAAAATCAAGGGCACAACTCCTAGGGCTATTTGATAAAGAATTTATTCGACTGAGCACTTTGGAGTTAAGAGCATCAACTTGTTTAAAGGAGAGAAGATTTTAGCGACGCAGGACCTTCAAGTTGGGTAGGATGTGACAACGTCATCAAAACCTAGAGGCGTCAACCTAGGAACGGAAGGATCAAAGCAAGCTATTTAATTAACTTTATGCCTTTGGAGGACGAAATTCTTTGAGGGGATAGATTGTAACAACTCAAAATTTTAAAAAAATTAAAATTATTTTTAAACAATTTTTCTTTTATGTTTTAATTGTTAAATTTAGCTATTTATATTTATTTTTTTAATAAATAAATGAGATAACTTGTACGACGAACGATTGAGATGAAGGTTTTCGAGTAAGCAAGATGCACATGATTATAAATTCTCTCATCTTCTTCAATTCCTTTTCTTTCCGCTAGAATGCTAGACATTGCTCTAAGAAGGAATCTTTTTTTTTTTCTTATTTAGCATAATGACTAGTCATGTCTTATTATGGTGATAAATATGGGATTAATGGTTGAGTTTGTTGGGAAATCGAACGTAACACGTTCAAGCCCACAATACTCCTTACGGATCTTGGAAACAATAGATCACCAAACGAAACAAACAAACATGCATAATAGAAAAATAGAAAGAAAAGAACGAGATACAAGATATATAGGTGTGAAGCCCCCCATGAGTTTTTGGAAATCTCGTTCGGATGGGAGTGACATTCGTTCGGACATTAGCCCAAGGTATTTCCCATCCGGACGTTGAGGCAGTCCGTCCGAATGTCAGTCGTCTGGAATTTTTGTCTGAACGCGTGGAATTTCTATCCAGACGCACGCTGCCTCGGGAAACGTGATTTTGTTGTCTAATTTAATTCTTGTTGCATTAGGTTAGGACTCTTGGTTATATAATGCCTTTTAAGAGGTTTCCTAAGGCTAATGTGAGAGCTTCAAGCTTCTAGAGAGAGAGAGAGATAAAAAAAATAGATATCAAAGAGATTGTGAGAAGATTTGTACTCCCTATTCGATTTATAGTGGACTGGTGTGGCTCTCGTGATTTTTTCTAGCATTGAGGTTTTTCACACATATCTTGTGTCTCGTTCTTTTCTTTCTATTTTTCTATTACGCATAATTATTTTGCTTGTTTTGTTCTATAATTCATTATTCGTAAGATCCGTAGGGACGTTGTGGGATTGAACATTGTTCGTTTAATTCCTAACAATTGGTATCAGAGCCGTGATTGCAGTAGGTTTTGTTCAACAGGCTAGGTCTTAATCTTGTTCGAGCAACCTAAGATTTTAGTGGGAGCTATGGGTTCTGAAGAAGACAAACTAAGGATCAAAAAGTTTGATAGTTTTATGCAGCACAGTGGCTATATAAGGTGCAATGCAGATCACTGTTGTTACTTTAAGAGGTTTGAGTCTAGCTATATTGTTTTATTACTCTTCGTAGATGATATGCTTGCAACAAATTCTTGTGTTAAGGAGATCAACAGGTTGAAGCAACAGTTGACAAAAGAGTTTGCTATGAAAGATTTGGGTGTAGCTAAACAGATAATTGGGATGAGAATCCGTAGGGATAGGGCTCAAAAAACTTTATGGTTGAGTCAAGCTAAGTATATTGAGTGTGTTTTGGAAAGATTCAATATGCAGAATGCTAAGGTAGTTAGTACACTGTTTGAAAGTCATTTCAAACTTTCTCAAGCGCAATCACCCAAGATTGATGCAAAAAGAGAGTATATGGCCAAGTTTCCATATGCCTTAGGAATTGGTAGATTGATGTATGCAATAGTGAGCACGAGACCAGATATTACCCATGCAGTGAGAGTCGTGAGCAGGTTTGGTAGCAATAAGGGAAAATAACATTGGAAAACAGTAAAGTGAATCATGCGATACTTGAGAGGTATCACTGATTTGTCACTTTATTTTGGGAGGGAGAAGATGATAGTGAAAGGATATGTGAATGTAGACTTTGTCGGTGATCAGTATACGTGGTGAAGCACCACAGGTTATGTCTATAAGATTGGTTCAACAGCGGTGAATTAGGTTTCACATCTGCAGAAATTAGTGACATTATTCATGACAGAAGTTGAGTATGTGGCCGCGACTGAGGTTGCAAAGGAGATAAATTGGTTAAAAAGCTTCTTGGAGGAGTTAGGTTTGAAGCAAAAGGACAGTGTTTTTTTCAGTGATAGCCAGAGTGCTATACACTTTGCCAAAAATTCGGTGTTCCATGCCATGACGAAACACATTGATTTAAGATGCCACTTCATTTGTTCGATTTTGGAGGATGAAGATCTGTTGCTAGAGAAGATTTTGGGAAATAAAAATCCAGCAGATATGTTGACCAAGTCAGTTATAGTTGAGAAACTGAAATTGTGTTCAACTTCAATTGGCCTTCATACTTGAAAAGATGATAGGTTTAGAGTCACACCAAGAGGGGTCAGGTGACTACGTTCACGTTGATTGAGTTTAGAATTTGCAATTGGTTATTCATCGATGCTTCGCTGATCTTCAAGTGAGAGACTATTAGGATTGAAGACCAACCTCACTAGAATTCTTTTGGTTAACCATTTTTTAATTATTGTTATAAAAAGATTATGATTAGTTGCTTATATATACTTTTGTGAGATTTTCTAAAAGAAGAGAGCTTTCAAGAAAGAGAGGCAAAAGAAAACACATCTCAAAGAGATCGTGAGAAGATTAATTTGCACTCTCTGATTCGATTCATAGTGGACTAGTGTGGCTTCCATAGTTTTTCCTCGTTTTGAGGTTTTCCACGTACGTGTATCTTGTATCTATTTTTCTACTATGTCCAATTATTTTACTTGTTTCGTTCTATGACTCATTGTTCTCAAAATCCGTAAAAACATTATGGAATTAAATGTTGTTCATTTAATCCCTAACATCCTACGACTCAGCTTTTGCTTCTCAAGATCCCATAATCTCAACCTAAATTCTTCATCCATGGCCCATAAAAATGCATGGTGTGGACTTGTCAGTGAGTTTCAATCTCTTTTCTTTTGGTACATGGGTAAATGCCTGCACCCAAACACTGTCAGTAGTTTGTAAAAAATGCATGGTGTGGACTTGTCAGTGAGTTTCAATCTCTTTTCTTTTGGTACATGGTTAAATGCCTGCACCCAAACACTCTCAGTAGTTTGTGTGTGTGTGTGTGAGAGAGAGAGAGAGAGAGAGAGAGAGAGAGACCACATGATTTTATTTATTGGATAAAAAAGGTAAAATAAAGCAAAAAATTAAAGTTCATACAACCAATGGGGATAAGAAACACTCCGAGCTTTATTAAACACTCGTTGACATGATAAACAAAGAATAGTAAAAATTGATATGAGATAATTATGCTTTCGCAGTTCAATGTTGGCTGCTACGTCCGCACATTGATTTCTTTCACCATAAACATGGTTATTTTTGGAACTAATCATGTGAACTTCTTCAGTACTTACCTGCAACCATAAATAATATGGATGAGATCGAATCAATAATAATATGTGAGGATCAAGGAGGTCCCCCTTTCAATTCCCTCAATGGAGCCTACAGCTAAGGGGATGAGAAAGGGACGTATAAACACAGACAAAGTAAGAAAGAACAGGAGTATGGTATAGAATAGTATATTCTATTCGTCTATGTTTTTTTTTATTTTTTATTTTAAATTTATGAAAATGTTTTCGTGACCCATCGATTCTGAAAACCAATGTATTTACCTTTGTAACCCAGTTGTTTCTTTGCTTCAGGCGCGAATGGAAGATCTTTTTTGTACTCCTCCCGAGCTCTCTTGAGAGTTTTTTGGACATATATTTTGAGAAAGTTCATGAACCATTTGGCTGATTTTTTTGGATACCTTCTTAAATACCCATCTTTGTAATCAATGTACATCAAGCCAAATCGAATAGTGTAACCATCAGACCATTCAAAACTGTCCAAGAACGACCACACAAAGTACCCTTGCACATTGGCACCTTCACTGCCAAATATCAAAACCAACGAAATTGTTAATATGTGGTCTTGAGCATAAAATTAAATAAAGAAATTTAATTTCTCTGGCTAGATGTACACTTACTTCATTGCATCAAGAAGGCTACTAAGATGTTTAGTGTGGTAATCTATCCTTGCATCATCAAGGCGTGCTTCTTTTACTGTTAATTTGGGATCATTCAGTTCACTCGTCCCTGCAAAATGCAAGAAAATGTTTAGAATTTTAATATCTTACTAATTGTTTTTGATATGTTTCGCTAATAAAATATTCATGCTTTTTTATCAAAAGAAAAAATATTAACTTGTGTTAAATATAAAAGAAGCTAACTAAAAGAGATCCATATTTGACACCATTTCACCAAAGAAAAATGAAAAAAACATAGAGGATAATAATAATAGACGATTTACCATTTTCTGTAATGTAGATAAGTGGACTGTTGTAATTCTCCTTTACATAGATGAGAAGATCATGAAGTCCTTGTGGGTAAACGTAAAGCCAAGTAGATCCAGCCTGCAACATTATTTATTAAAAGTTAAAATTCCAGACAAGATATAGGTCTTTTTTGTTTGAACTTACAAGTTAATTTATTTAGTTTATTTGTGTTCAAAAACTAATGAATGGTGTTTGGTATGTAGAAATTATTTCTAATCACTTATTGAGTGCTATCAGCGTATGTGACAAAGAAAAAAATGAGATTAATTTAAGAATCATGTTATTTTAAAATCCTAATTTTTAAAATTTATCTTGTAAGTGATAGCAAAAGGTTTATAGTACACTTATTAAAGAGTTAACTCATAGTGTACAATAGGAAGTATCATAAACAATATTTTTGGTTCTGCATACTACTATCCTTGTGTGTAGTTAGCTATAGTATTGACTTGAATAACAAAAGCCAAAAAGGCAAAGCACGGCAAATTTGGATGACTAACCTGTGGACCAATGGGGACTCCATCTCTGTAATCTAACAAAAAGAAATAAAACAATTTCATCACCATCACATTAAAACAAAGCTACATCTATATATCTAGCTAGGACGTTAATTTTAATTTTAATTTTTTTGGCAAAAGGTAAATATTGATACTTACATGTGAATGTAACCTGAAGATCTGTTACGTAGCTTGGCTCTTTAGTGTCAAAATTGGGTGTATCAATTACGTACATAGCAGTATAGTAGTTTAATCCAATAAAATCAAATGATCCTTGCAAACTCTTAGATTCTGCTTCCGAGAATGTGGGTAGTCGATCCCCAACCAGTTTTTTCATGCTAGCTGGATAATCACCATTGACCACTGGATTCAGAAACCTAAACATACATGAAAATGTTAGTTACGAATTTCATGTTATGTAGGTTGGTTCTCCAACCTCCACAAGTCCTATGCTTCCCCACAATTTCATACATTGTGACCATAATCTAAACCCTGCCATGCATGAACACATGAAGAACAAGAGATGATTTGACGTTCCCTTTCCATTTGCATGCATACACTATATGATCATATTTGTCGCAACTTTGTGATTTTTGTTACATAAAATTCAAATCAGTTATGAATTGGTGTCTACGATACGCACAAATATATAATTAATCATTTTGGCTAGTTATAAAGATATTTAACTATGTTAGTTACGAATAATTTTGATTAGGTAACACTAAGATTAATTAAATTAAATTGTACCATATATAGCCTTATCCTATTTATTTCTCTTATTTTTCACCAACATGAGATATGAGAGTTAAATGTGCATATGCTGGTACTCCGATTTAAAGTACACTTGATTGAATTAATTAGTATTATTATTGATATAGAGTACATGTAGTACTCACCATCCTAACATGAAATCCTTTGCTCGATTTGCAGCGTCTTGATCAGCTTGAGAATCAGGATTATAAGCCACAAACCAATGGGACAAATTAGTAATCCCTATCTTCCCCTTTTGAGTTTCCTAATTTTGGTTCAGATTCAATTCATATATCAGCGTCATCAAAACTAGTTAAACTTATTCTTTAACCACAATACGGTATAAAAGTCAAATGGTGGTAATCTTTTTGACATAGGAAAATGAAATTACAGACCTGATATGTTTGTCTGTAAAGAGCTACTGTAGCAGCATGAGCGAGAAGTAAGTTATGCGCCACGATATAAGGTTCCGTTCCCGGATTCCCGTCTTTGGAAAGTTCTTGGTTGGTGTAAGAGGAACGACGCAACATGTGGAAACCTAGTCTATTTTTGTTGGCCGAAGATTGGTTTATAGTTGTTGAGGAAGTATGACCTCGACCTGGTGCAAATGCACCAGTCACATACCCATCGTAAGTATAAATATATGGCTCATTCAGTGTGATCCAGTGTTTCACTCGATCGCCAAATTCCCAGAAACAAAGATCCGCAAAGTCATAAAAGTCGGACCTGCGAGTTAATCATAGTTCACTTTTAGTTAATCAAAATCGTGTATAAAAGCAAGATCATTTTCTTTTACTTTCTTTTTTTTTGAAATTCGTAGAAGTGGCAATGTAAAAGTTCATAAAGAATTACATAATTAAACTAGACAATCATATTTCTACACAAGAATGTCATAGTGCACATATTAATAATATTCATGCATTCAACAATGACGAATGTTATGAATCTATACGACATATGGGTTATATATCGTACACATTCAAATAAATCAAATGTGTATTCTATAATGTTCATTTTTTTTTTGATCAGCTATTTTGATCATTATGATTGATATAATGGAAGGATTTTATTATCCCATTCATGGCTATCTGATGAATAAAAATGTAGAATTTAAGTACTTACACAACCAAAGAATTTAAAAATCCACCATATTGATCTTGCAACACTTGGGGAAGATCCCAATGGAATAGAGTCACAAACGGCGTAATCCCTTCAAAAACAGTCGCATACAAAATTTTTGATAAGATAAATAAAATTAAAAAAATGTGACTAGATACCAAAAGTAGAGTTCAATTAATTGGATCATAACCATTTGCTAGAAGCTCGTCAATCAGATCATTATAGAATTTGACTCCTTTCTTGTTTACACCACCACTGAGCCTTCCACCTGGTGATATAAGACACAAATTAAAAGGAAATAATTTATTTTGGAAATTTTTATCAACAATAAAGATATTTATTAACTTTTGAACGTAAAATATTAAGATTTATTACGTAAACTTTTGGAACTTTTAATTCATTATCGTTCTTTTTTAATAACTCTTTTTGAATTTTTTTTTTTTGTAAATGCATATGATAGGAAAGATAAATTCAATGCTTACTGGGTAGAATTCTGGACCATGATATTGAGAATCTAAAGGAATTAAAACCAATTTTCTTCATGCTTTGCACATCATCCTAAAATCCACATGGTAGAAAAAAAAAGAATTAGTATATATCCCTGGAAGATATTCAACAATTAGTATAACATTCTACACGTTCCAAAACATGGGATCCTAGCAAGCTCTCTGGGATTCGGAGAGCTTGTAGCGTAATTTCATGTAGTGCGCATATAGTGCGGTACAATGATGGAGTTTTATCCGTTTTGTCCTTAAAACTATATCGTTTTGATCCAATGTATTTTGATAATAATTCGCGTAATAAATTAAAATGATATAATTTTAAGAAGAAAATAGATAAACATGTAATATAGGAAACTGCACTCTAGCTCTCTCAAAACCCATTGTATGAGTATCTCTTTTTTTTTTTTTTCTCTTTTTCTTTTTCTGTGGAAGAGGTTGTCTTGAGCTTCACCCTACCTAATTTTTGGATATGATTAAATACAGTACCTTGTATTGATGATAAAAATCAACTGACAGGTTTCCATTGCCGCCGTCACTAATTTTTTCTGCACAAAGTTAAACATCAATTTTTTATTAGGCAAAAAAAAAAAAAAGTGTTGACACAAGAAAATAAGGTTACTCCATTATAATATGGGCTTTGGATGCAATCGCATTAAGAGGCTGTTTGTTTGAAGATAAGAAGAGTGTGATTGGAGATGAAATCTCAGGTGTGTACAAATTTGAGGTTTGACGTGTTTATTGAATATAGGATTAAAAATTCGACGAGAGATTATATATATGTCTGCAAAATGACAAGATATGAGGTTCACACCGTAACAAAATAAGAGATTCCTTATTATAAGCTCACTATTTATATAAATATATATATATATATATATATATATATAT
>JABCMJ010022952.1:0-12504 GCA_014822125.1 Arbutus unedo | reverse complement strand
TTCATCATTTTCCACATTTTGCTTTTGAAGGAGCTCTTGTCAGGTTTTTCCACAGGAGGGGCAGTGGTTGGTGCGGTGGCACGCGTGGAGGCTTGTCCTCGTATGTTCAAGGATGGGGGTCGCCTGTAAGGTGTCGGGCTTTTAGAGTGGGCATTGCTTTTGCTCGTGGTTATGCCCGAGATGGGAGTCAATCCTTCTGTCATCACATCACCCTCGTACTCTGGAACCCCAGCTCGGAGACATAGTTGGGTTATCATTGCAGGGTAGGGAAAGTTTGCCCGAAGCATTGTTCCCGTGCGGAACTCGACCAGTTGTCTAAATACAAACCGCCCTATGTCAATGACGTCGTCGTGTAGAAACGCGTAGACCAACTGAACTTCCTTTCTTCCCAACAGCTTCTCTACTCCTCGAGGGTAGAGATTGAAATGCAAAATCTTGTTCATTAGGCGGTACTCTTCCTTAAGGCTCCCCACGGGAAATACCCCTGCAAATTCCCCCGGGTTCACAAACATTTCATCCGCGTAAAATCGCGGATCGTACACGTCCTCTTCTTCGTTCTTGGGATTGTCTAAATAAAAATATTTGTCATACTTATTAAAGAAAATATTTGTTATTGTCTAAATACTTATAATTATTTTTTAAAATTATGAAAATAAATTAAACTTGTAATCAATCTTATGCCGAATTTTAAGTTAAATTTGGCTGAACTTAAATAAATTATTTTTTGTTTTTATTTCATTTTTTTATTTGTTATTTTTACATTAATTTTTTTGTGATTCATTAATTCGTCTCCATGAAACAAATGTAAAAAATATAAAGCCATGTTCAAAATAAAATATAAAAAGTTACTAAATATGAAAAATAAATCAAAACACACCGTTTGACTTTTTTTTTTGTCTTTATTATTTTTTTTAATTTTCAAACATATCATATCAAATGCTAAACTAATAAGAATAAATACTACACTTGATCTTATTGTGACGCCCCATATATATCACTGTCCCAATAATTTGTTCGAGCCCAATCACATAATCTAAAATACTTAAACCCAAGTTATTAGTAGTAATTTACATGGCTCATTATATATCTAATTAGATCACCCATGTAAATTTTTGATGTGGAACGGCATGTCACAATCTCTCCACCTTTAAAACCTTGTGCCATCGCAAGGGGTTATACACTAGAGTCACCACGGCCTAACCCTAAATGTGTTCCCTACCAAATAAAATCTCGACCACAGACTCGATTGTGTACACGGGTGGTAATGTCCTATGTATACCACTGACCCAATAACTTATTCCAGCCCAATCACGTGACCCAAAATACTTAAGCCCAAGTTATTAGTAATAATTTACATGACTCATTATATATCTAAGATCACCAATATAAACTTTCGATATGGAACGGGATGTCACACTTAGCCTCAATAGCACTTTCCTATTTTAATCTTATCAATTAGTTCAAATTTCAGATTTCATCTCAACCATTAAAATTTACAAAAAAATTAATATGTGAGGAGGCACTTTCAAAACACCAAATTATTTTGTTATATAGACATAAGAGATAAAATGGAATTTTTCATATAATTATACCAAGACATCAGCAATTCTAAAAAAGAATATTTTACAAAATAAAAAAGGACACATTTGTCAAAACGTCATATGTCAGTAGCCTCAGGTGAAATTTAACCCTAATTTTAACTAGTTCTTCAACCTTTTGAAGTCAATTTGGGCTTGGCCACTGCAAGTTTGACTCGAAAGTTTTGCTCTTTGCGGAAGCCAGATGATTTTTATATAACTTGAAGTTATATAAAATTTTGTAATCTTTTCCTGTAATAATTTTTGAATTTTTTTATGTATTTAATATATCTAGTCTAGACATACTTGGAAAATAAACAATCATAAAAAGGGTACTAAAGTAAAAACTTAATCAACATTATTTTTTGTCTTTCCGACTATTTTTTAACCCTTTTTGTTTTTTTAATATCTAAATTTCTTCACATTTCAAATAGATCTACACTAGATTTACTCACCAATAAAAACAAATTGATAAAAGATAACAAAAATAAGAATCACAAATCAATCAAATATCTCAAAATGAAATTTTTGTGAAGAGAAAGCGACATGGACCTTTTTAATGATTTTTGGCAATTTTTTGAGTTTAAATTTTCAAACCAAATTAAGACACAACTACTTGACAACAGAAGAACAAATTTTGGCAGTTCAATTTGGGGGTGCTTGGCTGCCCTCATTTTGCATTTTGCTTTCAATGATTTTTTATTTTTGAGTTTTTGGATATTAGATCCGGTCGAACATAGCTTATTCGCGATTTGATAGGGTTATTACTGCTCAAGTCGGCTCATCTAAATCAATCAATTATGTCGATTAGTCTTATGATATGTTAAATCAGCTCATAATTAGGGATGATTCGTGATGAGAATGCACTTGAGGACATGCAGCAGAACACTCGACCAATTTCTTTAAATAAAGATGAAGACTATTGAAAAAAGAATTAATTACTTAGAATACCAACGTCAAGCCGATCAGTTTTACGTTTTTAGCCATTTTTAAATTAAAATCACTGTAAGCCATAGTCCTTATATTTGTTTTTTAATTTTTCCATATTTGTTTGCTCAAAAGAACTTCGTTCTACGAGCTATTCCTCGTTTGGGTACTTATTTAATTATCGGAAGGCATTTCGGTTATTAGTCGAAGTGACTGTGATTAGTTGTTCCCTTGTGTAGCTAGGATTCTAGGATCTAGAAGCAATCGGGACAGTGTTCCCATCAACTCTTTTTTCAGCTTTAGCCAAACTTGTGAGGGAGTCCCGTAAAATATTACCCCAAAATTCTTTCTCATACTCCATTCGTCTCGTTTTATTTGTCTAATTTCAACATTTGTACTACATATAATAATTCTTATAATTATGAAAATATTGTCTGAGTAAACTAATCAAAGGTCATCAAATAAGATATATTACATACATAAAAAAATCATAAATTAGAAAATATAAATTATCTTTTGAGAGATTCAAAATACAAAAATGCTACAAACACATCACTTTTGTACATTACTTTTATACATCACTTAAAACAACGCCGTTTTGTGTTGAGAAAAAATCATATTTATTTTTAACCCACATCGTTCAAAATATATTTGGATTTTTCTTAACACAAAACGATGTAGTTTTAAGTAATGTGTGTGTAGTACTCTTGTTCAAAATAACAAACGTGAATAGATAAATAGGGACAGCTGTAGTATGTTTTTTGTTTTCATTTACCAACCTCTCAACAAATTCTTGATTGTGACAAAACTCAAAGCAAGAATAGACTTCAATCAACCTTTGCATTCCGAGAGGATTACAAAAACTCTTAAAAAATTTAAAAAAATTCTTAAAAATATAAAACCCAGTAAAATTGATATATAAAATTCTAAACCATAGTAAAATTAAAATTCAGTAAAAAATTAAAGTCAAAAGAAAAATAAACCGAGACCTAAAAAAATATGTAAGAACTTAGATTTTGTGTTTTTTAAGGACCGATTCAGTTTGGTTTCTAAATGAAAAAAAACGAAAATTAAATTGAGTTTTTTAAAAAAAAATCTCAAATCGGACCGATTTAACAGAAAAATTGGACCAATCTACTGGTCCGATTTGGTTTACTAGTTCGGCTTGATTTTTTTGTTTAGACTTTCATCCCTAACTCTAAAGACCAAAGTTCTGATTCGTATTCGATGTGAGCAGCTATTCATTTCAATTTACAAATAGCAAACGAATTTACATAGTGGTAAATGAAGTTAATTGAAATTTTTTGACAAAATATGTCTATTTCTTTGAATGTTTTTTGTAAATTTTTTCCAAAAATATTATGCCTTACCTTATAAAATTATACATGTAATAAATACATAATTTATTAGGTGTCTTGTGGTTGAATCTAGGATTAAACATAGGAATCCATGCGAATAAATTGTCGTTACAGAAGCCTCTTGTTGCCGGCTGCGGTTGGACCTGAACTAGTTTGATGCCCATTAGTGAACCCAAAAACGGGTCAAATTTCCATTCCACAAACGTCATTTTTGTTTTTTTTTACCAATATTATTAACTCATCATATTATACATCGTTTTTACGTGGCACGACACACAACTTATGAAATTCATTAATTTGAACACATAATCAAAATTTATGAGACCGGCCACTTTTATAATTTATACCTAAAACATAAGTTGCGTGGCATGCCACGTGGATAAGCTATAAAATTTGATACATAAAATAATGTGTTAGTAGAATTTTTTTTTTTAAAAAAATATCATAAACGTCATTTCTGCCCGATACCAAAGATTACGGAATTAAATTCATAACTTTGACTTAAAATTCTCGAAGATAACAAGACTATATGTATACAAGAGTGCTATATACACATTATTTTTACACATCACTTTTGCACATCACTTAAAACGTAGTTTTAAGTGATGTGTAAAAGTGATGTGCAAAAATAATGTGTTTGTAACATTTTTGATATGTATATGCCATATGGAATAGTCCGAAATATATTTGTATTACATCTGTACCAAAAATGTATTCATAAAGTTGCCAATTACGAAACTATCCTCTAGCTTCCTTGTCAAGTCATCTCTAGATCCAACCCCACTTGTCCTCCTCTTATACGAAACCACTGAACTCAAAAACTCCTTTCTCATCCTCACATCATAAAATCGTCATTTCATGGTGCAGCCGCCGTTTAATCGAACAGCCATGACCAATCTCAACCGTTCAATATCCCATATCCACTTTCACTCGTATGGAATTATTTGCCCTGTCCTCCTCCTGCTCCTACTCTTGGCGTCGCCGCCTTCCGCCACCGCGCAAATGTGTACGAATTCTTCCTCACAGGATATCGCTTACACGAACTTCAGTCCATCAATTGCAGTTGCAATCGTGGTTCTCATCGGCGCTTTCTTGCTTATCGGCTTCTTATCTCTCTACATCCGTCACTGGGGCGACGACGCTGCCGAAACGGGAAATTCTCACCCCTTCGCCGCTGCACGACCGCGGCAGAGGAAGTGCGGCCTCGATGACCAAGTGATCGATTCGTTTCCGATTTTTCAATACTCTGGGGTTAAAGATCTCAAAATCGGTAGAGGAGGAAACCTAGAATGCGCGGTGTGCCTAGCCGAATTCGAAAACGACGACACTTTGCGTTTATTGCCGAAATGCGATCATGTTTTCCATTCCGAGTGTATAGACGCCTGGTTGGCCTCTCACGTGACCTGTCCCGTCTGTCGAGCGGACCTCACCCAGAGTCAAAACGAACTCGCCCAAGGAACTGAGTCAACTCATTCGAGTAACCCGGCCGGACTCGGTGAAGCACAAAACCCAATTCAGATTTCAATTGACATTGACGAAAGTCCAAGCGGAATCCACGGGGAGGAGACCGAGGTCACACTCGACGGGTCACACACTATTTCAACCAGGAGAGAACTTTGAGAGGTAAACGCTGAGACTACCGGTGGAGGTGAGGAGGCAAATGATGAGTCAGAGGCTAAAACGGACGATTAGCTGCGTCGTTGGTTGAAGGGAGTTCAGTAGGGGAGAAGGAAGTAGTAGATGGTGGCGGTTGGGGCGGTCGGACCGGTGAGTTTTTTTCCATGACGCCGCCGTTCTTCTCGAGGGAGACGTAACAGCGGCTGAGCAAACGTGGACCCGCTACCCTGTACAATTAAATATTCGCTGCTAGCATTTTTTGTTAATAAGCTGTAATATAGGCTGAATTTTCCTAGGTTTTTCTTAGAACAATGGTAGGCATTATTGATGTTAATTGCTATTCGTTATCAATTTTTTGGAGTTAATTATTTCTATTAAGAGAATAATCCAAAAAGATATAAAAATATGGAAAGAAGTGTTAAAAAAGTTCAAATATGACAATAGGAAAACTCAAGAGATGTTAGTGTCGAAAACATGACAATTACATTCGTATTTTTATTGTGCATCCTACATACAAATTCTAAGACCGGAGATGATTTTTAACCAAAGACACTCCAAGATGTATGCAAGAGAGTATGAATGACATTTATAAAAGTGTACGTGGTCTTTTAGCCTTGTAACCCCTTATATATAGTGTGGATGATGGATGAATTCCAGGCGAGCTTACGATAGCCAATCACATTCCAATTTTCATATCGGGAGGAGTAGGTCATTAAATGAAAGCTCCGTATGTAATACTGTGTTAAATTAACGTTGGTAGCTGAACGGCTATTTAACTAAGTAAACAATTACTTAGTGACTGAGTAATGTTCGACCGATAAAAGTAATCGAGCACCAAGCAATAGAGTGTCAAGTCAAGCCAATCCGGACTCAACAATTAAAAACAATCAATTTTTTTTGTTTGTATCGATTTATTTTAGAACTTTTGGTATGTTGTTGATTTTTTATTACATCAGCAAGAAAAATGACAACTTTAAAAAAATAACATGAATTTGACATAAATTTAAAAACAAAATAAAAAAGACAATAACAATCAAAGTTATCAGTCTCATATCGGCAATTGTACAATTTTTGCTACCGGTACCAGTGTATTTCGGCGTACCTTTTTTTAATTTTGCTAAAAAGTAATATACATTTCTAAAATAATATTGTCTAATAAAAAATTATATTTGAAATATAAAATTATAAGGACTTACAACTTAAAAATAAATCACTAAACATAAAAATGAATGATTTTACTCTGCAAGGTTTAATTACGTTTTTTGTCTCAATTTATGTGTAATTATTAAAAAAAATTAATTGAAATTTGTTAAAAAATACATACTGGATGATATTGGTACATTAGCCGATACAATACGTGGAATTGGCGGTATCGTTTTTGGTATGGCACAATACGTATGGGTTGGTACCGGACAATACAATGAGGTATTGATAACTCTCGTAACAATAATATTTGGCTTGGTGGTAAATGTTTGGGACTTAATGATTTTGTGTCTCCTAAAATTAATTTCAACTCTTAGGAGACAGGCTATATAGGGCTTTACTTTGATTTTATTAGGATCTCCATAAGTGGGCAGTAAGATTGATCTCTTAGAAATTAGTCGAAGTGCGTATAAGATGATCCGAACACTCTGAATTATAATAAAAAAAATAATATAAAAAAAGAACTGGTTGATGTACAATGTTTTGCATAGGGTTTACGGAGATTGAGGGAAAGTTTCACTGAAAATTATGTTGAAATGGCATGAAAAATAAAATTACATTTTTTGTTTTTTGATTCTAGCTTTCGTTTCTATTTGTTTCCAAAACACAAACTTGTTTGGAAATTGCAAGAACTGTTTTGGGGAACAAATTACCTTATGAAAACAACGCAATTTTTATGAAATACCGAAAACATTTTTTTAGATTTTTTTGATCGTGTTTGCACAAAATGAAAACATTGAGTTTCCATGAAATTACCTTATGAAAATAACCCATTTTTCAGAAACTGTTTCGGGCTTCACTTAAGATTTAAAAAGAAAATAATTTAAGATGAATGAAAAAATATTTCCTACTGTGGAATTCACTTAAGATTTCAAAAAATCATTGCACACCTCTCTTGAGGTTTTAAAAAATACAATTATCTCTTTTATTTTTTAAATTATTAGATCATTACTCCTATTGTTAGTTTTCATTAACTTTCGTTAGTTTTGTTCTTAAATTTGATCATTTTACCTTTCCTTTACACTCACTCCTTAATATTTTTTTCAGTAATCATTTTTGAAGAATTGTTTTGAGATTTGACATTTTTTTACTAAGAAAAAGTATCTAGTAAAAATAATAAATATGTAATAAAAAAATCTCTAACATTAAAAATGATAAATATTTCAAAATATTATATGATTATTCGATAAGGATATAATAATAAAAATTTATGAGAACTTTTATTTTAAAAATAAATTTATTTTATTTTTCTTTAAATTCTAATTGAGGTGCATATAAATTAGTCCGAATAATCTTATTTAATATTAATTAACAAACTTCTATTTTTTATTAATGCGTAGATAAATTATTTTTTTATTACAAAAATTCATGCTAGTTTGTCAGATCAAAAGATTAAAGTATTTCCACACATAGGTTTGAAAATTATTTGCACCAATTTAAAGAAGTAAGCAAGATTTTTAAATTAGTGTCAAAATTTTAAAAAGTTATGTATAAGAGAATTTTATTTTATTTTTAAATTTTGTCTTTCATTTATTTTTTCACTTACTTCTTTGAATTGATGAATATAAAATTTTAAAAATATGCAGAAAAATCTTTTAATCTAAAAAAGATAGTATGAATTTTTCTCAAACAAATCTACTGGAAAAAAAAACATTAAGGAAGTAAGTGTGAAAGAAAGGCAAAATGATCAATTATAAGGACAAAATTAACGGAAGTTAATGAAAACTAATGGCAAGGGTAATAATCTACCAATTTCAAAAATATGAGAGGTGATTGCATTTTTTAAAACCTTAAGAGAGATCCATATAATTGTAAGAAACATCAGGGCGGTCAGTGCATTTTGCCCCTTTGCATGTTGAGTCGTTGACTTTAAAACGTGGTCGACTAGCATAATAAAATATTATATATATGTTTTATTCATTCAACCTTTTAAAGTCAATTTGGGTTTGGCCACTGAGAGTTTTAGAGGGAAAGTCCAAGACTCGAATGTTATCTTCTTTGTCAGAAGTCAGGTGATTTTTATATAACTGGTAACAAAATTTTATAATGTTTTCCTGTAATTAATGTTTTTAATTTGATTGATTTTTTTTATCCTTTTAATATATCTAGTCTAGACATACTTGAAAAATAAACAATCATAAAAAGCTTACTAAAATAAAAACTTTAACCAACATTATTTTTTGTCTTTCTGACTATTTTTTAATCTTTTTTTTAATATCTAAATTTCTCCACACTTTAAACAGATCTACACTAGATTAATTACTCACGAACAAAAACAAATTGATAAAAGATAACAGAAATAAGAATCACGAATCAATCAAATATCTCAAAATGAAATTTTTTAGACAGAAAGTGGCATGGTTCTTTTTAATGATTTTTGACACTTTTTGGAGTTTTTAAAGTTTCAAACTCAATTAAGACACAACTATTTGACAGTAGAAGAACAAATTTTGGCAATTCAATTTGGGGGTGCTTGGCTGCCCTCATTTTGCATTTTACATTCACTAATATTTATTTCGAGTGTCAGAGTTGGTCGAATATAATTGACTCATGATTTGATTAGGTTATTACTGTTCAAGTCAGGCCATTTGAATAAACTAATCATGTTGACCAGTCGAATGACATATCAAATCAATCCACGGTTAGGAATGATCTGTGATGAGTGCATTCGAGTATATATAACAAAATACTCAAACGATCCTTTTAAATAAGGGTGAAAACTATTGAAAACTACACTGATCACTTAGAATACCAACGTTAAGTTGATGAGTTATGACGTTTCTAGCCATTTTCACGTTAAAATCAGTGCAAGCCATAATCTTTATATTAGTTTCTTGCATATTTTTGCGCTCGAAAGAACTTCAATTCTACGAGCCATCCCTTGTTTTTGGTACTTAATTACCTAACCATTAGAGGGCATTTCGGCTATTAGTCATAGTGTCTCTGATTGATTGTTCCCTTGTGTAACTAGGGTTTTGGGATCCAAAAGCAAGTAGGACAGATTCCTGTCAACTCCTTTTTCAAGCTCGAACAAGACTCGTGAGGAAGTCCCATTAAATATCATCTCACAATCCTTCCTCATACTCCAATCATCCCATTTTGTTTATCAATTTCATAACTCGTACAACATGAAAAATTATCTAAATTAAGGACTTATAATATTTTTTATGATTATGAAAATATTGTCTAATAGAACTAATTGAGATTCATCAAATAAGATTCATATTACATACATAAAAATTATAAATTATATTTTGAGAGATTCAAAATATAAAACGTGAATAGACAAATCAGGACAGCTGGAGTATGTTTTTTGTTTTCATTTACCAACCTCTCAACAAATTCTTGATTGTGACACAATCCAAAGCAAGAATAGACTTTCAATCAACCTTTGCAGTCCGAGAGGATTTCATCATACTTGACTTGAAGAGGAAGGGCAGTTTCGGTACTACATTTAGAGATATTTTCAGGTGATTTCTTTACTTTTTTGATTGAGCAATACTATTAACACATCACGTTGTGTATCAAGTTATACATTATGTCTATGAAATATCTACTAATTTAAGCACATATCAAAATTTATGCGACCCGTTTTTACATTTTGTCTTATAATGATATGCTACATAACTGTACACTTTGATGTATAACCCAATGTATTAGTAGACTTATTCTTTCTGATTTATTCAAACAGTAGGATGCACTACCCTTGTCTTGAAATCTTGCTAACAACTTAGGAGGTGTTATCATCTTTATCAAATTCTTCAAAGGTTCACTTGATGCTCGTGTTAAGAACACCTATGGCATGTGTTCTAAAGCGTTGTTTTGTAGCAGTTAAAAGAGGCGTATAAAATTTTAATCCAGCTTATGATAATTTGAGTTATTATATTTGGATTTTGTTAGTAGTTTTTGACTCCAGATATGATATCGAAGACCCAAATTTTATTCGCCTTGAGGGGGTAAAATTTATATGCCCCTCCTCCTATTCATATCTTATCTCCCTTCTATTCATGCAAAAGCCATTATTGATTACAAAAATATTATTATTAATTACGAAAGATGTTATCCACACTCATATCTAACATATCCCTATTCTTTAAAAAATATTCAAACAAACATTTTATAACTATTCATCAATGTATAATAAATCTCTCATTCTATTTTATTCGCCCTCTTATTATATTCACCTTATCTCTTTCATAATTTTAACCGCTAACAAACGGACAGTAAAGATCAAAAATTTGATTCGAAGTCAATATTGTGCGGGCCATTGGTGTACAATGCACAAACCAGGAGCAAATGTACGTCGTGACACGTGGAGTGAATTGACCACGGTGATTTGGTAAATCTCCATAAAACATTTTTTTTTATTATAAATTTTTCCCAACGACTATAGCATTGTTGTACTCGTCAATGCCTATAAATTCTAAATTCATCATTGTCACAAACTCATTTATATATGAGATTTTTTAATTCTCACCAAACACGTGTAGAAAAGTATTACGAGACACGTGACCTTAAAATATGTAAAGGAGTAATTGCAACAAAAAGTAACTATAAAATTTATTAGGTGTCTCGTGGTATCGTCACATCCTTTCTTAGAATTCTTTTAATAGCCACATATTTAATATTAAATATAGGAATCCATGCAAATAAATTGTAATTGAAGAGGCCTCTTCTTGCCGCCCGCGGCTGGACCTAAACTGACCATCAGTGGAACCCAAACGTGTACAATTTCCATTCCACAAACGTCATTGCTTGCGTAATCTCATTTCCAAACCCCACCTTTTGCTTCTTCCCCAATAAAAATTCTTCAGTCGTCTCAAGACACCGCGTATAAATTTTATATGAATACGTAGGTATGATAACGAAATAGATTTGATCATTTCCACTTTTAATGTTCAAACTTAATATTCGTTTTCGTTCTTACCTTGTTCTTCAAAGGGAAAATTACGTTCAACCTCTACTTTCGTCCCAAAGAGAAACCATGCCTATCCTAAAAACCTTGATGACCAAATTTCTTTGTTTTGTTCATTTGATGATTGGGTTGGAGGTATGTTCAAATTGGATCGCCAATTTTCTTTATTTCTACCTCCAACATTTGATCTGATCTTCGTAAAAAATTATTGAAATTTCAATCTAAACGGAATAGATTACATAAAGGATTGAATGAAATCGGATGAAATTAACATCGTTATTAATGTGCAAGTTTAAGAGCAATTTTAATAAACACATTATATTGTATTTCATGCCTACATAACATGACACACAACTCGTAAAATTCACTAATTGAAACACACAATCAAAACTCATGAAAGTCGCATATACACTTTATACTTAAAACATGAGTTATATGGCATGTCATATTGATATTACGTATAATTAGATGTGTTAATAGACTTACTCTAAGTTTAAAGTTTTAGAAATATCATGTGATAGTATGTTATAAGTTAGTGTCAGTCTGATAGTTGAGTTGTTCAAATTTAATCTCAGTTTGGTTGTCTAATTGTATTAATAGTAATTTTTTTCGATAAATTTCTATTATTTCTTTATATTTTTATTAAAAAAATTATTGTCCCGTATCGAAAAATTACCTGAACCCAGAGGCTTGCGGGGTCTATTCCGGGGTCTATTCCGGGGCGGGCCTGCTAAGGGCACTGAATAATTACTCCTCTCAAGCCTACTGTGGGTTCGACCCCACTACTCCTCTTATATTAGAAAAAAAATTCACACTCCATTCTCATTCCAACAGTTCTCCTTTCCTCTGAAATCTTCTGACGAAAAAAAAGTCCCCATTACCAGTAGTTCAAACAGCGCGCATGAGC
>JABCMJ010022949.1:0-16297 GCA_014822125.1 Arbutus unedo | reverse complement strand
ATGAGAGATGGTCCACTGATAATAGGTAGTTGCGCGTATATATATGCGCAACTACCTATTATCAGTGGAGCATCTCTCAGTCTCTTCTCTGTGTGTGAAACTTTTTGAAGCTCTCTCTCTCTCTCTCACACACACACACACATGTTGGTAAAGAACGCCCCCACCATCATTTACCACACCATTATCAAGGGATTTTCCAAGCTTCTCGAATAAAAATATCAATTTACTATTAATCAAAATCTATTTTTCCTACGTAGTACTTATAAAAAATAAAAATAAAAACGAATTCGACACGTGTTGCTAACTAACAATTATGCAACAGAGCGCATTTGTTCTTTCTCTAACTATGTTTAGGTCTTGGATTTTCATGTAGAGAAGAGACAAGGAAAAGCACCCTTAAATCCAATATCCAAACGTAACCCTAAGGGTCGTTTGTGTTCTTTCTCTAACTATGTTTAGGTCTTGGATTTTCATGTAGAGAAGAGACAAGGAAAAGCACCCTTAAATCCAATATCCAAAAGTAACCCTAAGGGTCGTTTGTTTTTATCAAATAAAAGCATATCAAATTGGCTATAAATTAATCAATCTCGAATTAAATATTGATCATATACATACATACATACATACATACATATATATATATATATATATATATATATGTGTTTATTAGCTATACATACAAATGATATAAATTCATAAATTTTTTTATTTGTTATTCTCGTCAAATTAACGAGTTTTGAAAAATGTACAATATATGATGGATTTGGGGAGCTTGCCATAAAAAAATGCACAGCAGGAGATGTTAGCGCGCAAAATGCTATCTAAAAATTATTCAGTCAGGGCCCGATTGTCCGGACAGTATTTTACATGTCAAAATGATATTTTAGCGCGCAGCATATCTTGGTGCACGCAATATGCACAACAAGACCCCAAGTCTGTATATGATATACACATAGCAAGGTTAAGGTTGGTGTATTAAAAAGTGCTGACGTGTTTCTCGATCTCAATGGAGTTCCATATAGGTTGGTGACTGATATTCCAGCAAGCACAGGAGCAAGCTTTGGTCAGTAAATTTTTATTTTCTCCATTTTTTCTCTCTTAAAGATTAGACTGAATTAGATTTTATGATATTTTTTATATAAATAATTTGGATCATTAAATAAGGTCGTGATGGGGTTTATTTAATCGATTTTACTAACAAGATGACCCACTGATAAACATATCTGGTGTTTTATGTGTGTGTATATATGTGTATGCATACACATGCATATACGTATATATAAATATATATCTATGTTGCAGGACAAGAGGTGGTGTGTTACGAGAGTCCTCGGCCATCAGTTGGGATCCACCGGTTTGTATTCGTATTGTTCCGGCAGTTGGGGCGACAGACGGTCTACGCTCCCGGGTGGCGCCAGAATTTCAACACCAGGGAGTTTGCAGAGCTTTATAATCTCGGAGTGCCGGTCGCCGCTATGTACTTTAACTGCCAAAGGGAAACCGGCTCCGGCGGTCGACGACGAGGATGATCATCTCTCCGCACTCTAATTAAATCTATATTTACACAAGTAAAGTTCAAGAATACAAATTTTGTGCACAGATTCAGACACAGATTTTTTTAGAACCACATGAAATTATTCAAACCAATACGGAATTCACAATTCATCGTATGGTTCTGAATCATGTATATGAATCTGTGCACGTAAAGATGTGTTCCTAAACTTTCATATTAACATAATTACTTGTTACTACGCGCATGTGATGATGCTATGCCACCAATTTTGGTTTTTTTTTTTTGTCTTTTTTATATTACTATTGATTATACAATAATATAATTATAAATAAAGATTATTGGTGATAATAGAGGGTCCAATTGTTAATCTCCCAAGTACTCTACTTATCTAATCACTTTTTCTTAATTGTCAAAATATCTGACTAATTTTAAAATTATTCATAATCTAATGACGATTAATTTTTGAGATAATAAAATTAATAATCAGACAAGACAATCCTCCAATGACCTTTAAAAATTAATTGTGATAAAATTCGGGTCCATGACTTTGAGGAGCAAGCTTCACTAACTCCACTAACTCCAAGGAGTTTAGTTATCCAATCACTTAACGAGTATGAAATATGCTTGCAAAGAGTCCAATTATGAATGAAATTTATACTCTCACTCCTAGTCGCCTACCATGATATATTATATATCTCGTACTTTATCAAAGTAACATTATATATCCAAAAAATATCTAACTTAACGGTTAAAATATCGCACTCACTTAAATATACGTCCAATTTGAGGGGTCAAACAAACGAGCCCTAAAATCTATCCGATGTGTCCTTTTAATTTTAGAGGGTAATTTCATCGTGAAAAAATCTAAGAACACAGATGTGTCCCGAACCGTTAAATACACGTAGAGTCCTCAACTTACGTCCATCTAATAGCTAAGGACACATTTGTGTCCGGATGTGTCCGGACACAAATATATTACTAGCATTGTTCTTTCATCATCGGAGTAACACAAAAAATTTGTGGAAAGCACCATTTATCTTTCATATTTTACAATAGTAGTACGGAGATGCTTGTAATTTAATTAGTTAAAAGTAAAAAAAAAAATACTTTGTATTTTGCCGACATACTTTTTCTCCTATGTATACCAGCAGCGTTTTCCATTTTGACTATTCAATGAAATTAATTTACGCACTAGCCAAAAACAAAAGGATAAATTTCACACATTCGATTCTGATAAAATCACACTGAATATCTCTTTATTTTCTAAAATCACACTACATACCCCTACTTTGGAGAGTGCCTGGTTGACATGTTGCATTTGCTAATATACCTTCATTTATCCTCAATAGAACATGCAACTTAAATGACTATATGAAAATAATATTTTTACCCTTAAAAACTCATATTTTTTATCGATCATTAGAATTTTTGAGTATATATTTATTTAACTTAGTAAGTTTTTTTTCACGTAAACATAAGCAAAATATGAGTTCGATATAATTATATTTCATATCGAAATGTCAATAACTCATAAAATTTGGCACAAAATTAATAAAAGAAAAAAATAAAAACAAATAATGGGCAAATAAATAGGCTAAATTTAGTTTAAATGCGAGGTTTGCTTATATTTTTTGCACATTAACGTAAAGAAGAATATCACTCATAACTGTTTAAGATTATAGAAAAAAAATTTCTTTTGATCGGCAAAAACATTTCATTTATCATAAAATTAAAAATATAAAACATTACAATAAGTAAAACTATGCATAAAGAGAACTTGGAAGAATGAACATAGATCCTCCAATACTGAATTAGTATTAATTGCTCAGGATCAACCAATGTTCCTATGCCTTAATGCCTAAAACTTTTGTTGACCAAATTATATTTGATATTTTTATACATAAGACCGCAATTATGTGGAAATAAATTAATAGTAAAAATATAGTATAAAAGATAGTTTCACATTCTTGCATTTAGAAAGAGTAAAAATAGTATATCATCCCTTATCCTTTATGATGTCACCATTTTTTTCTTAGTCAACAAACAAATGGACTCAATTGTTATACAAAATTAAAAAAATAAAAGTATACAATGTGATTTTAAAAAATAGAAGGGTACACAATGTGATTTCACCAAAATTGAGAGGGGGTGTGTGAAATTTATCCAAAAATTATATATTGCCCGATCTTATGACAAAGATAGAAAATTAAATTTCCTAAATCTCTCTTCCGGCCTATGAAGTCTCATTCCAAGCTTTAAACAAAGATGCTTTAAAAAAACTATTCTCCCATCCTGCTTGTGAAATAAAACTCCTTTCATGGAGTTATTCTTTCTTTTTTACTCAAATAGATTAACTAGCTGAGTTCTTATTTGCAATCATATTTTATTTTCTAAATAATAATATTTTAACATGTCACATTATTTAACAGTATCTACAATGACATTACAATGCAAAAAGGAGAAGATTACTAACTATGAATATCTAGTAAAGAATAAAATCGGTAGAATATCTAGTGAAGTAGAAAAGCCTCTTGAAACACCAAAAATTAGTGTTGACAAGGCAAATTAGCCAACAACCCTCGTTTGGCTATCATCTTGGAGTTGCTCTTACAAGAACATATTCAATTTTTTTTCCAACATGTAAACCCTAAATGAGAAGCAAACCAACTGGCAAAAATCCAAATATGCAATTTTTGCCTGAGAAGGGAATGATAAACTGAGGATGACCGCATGATTTTAGATGTGCTTTTTAGCCTTATTTACATTCGTATAACAGTTAGTAAATTTCTGCTATTGATTGAATAAGACAAAAGTCTTGACAAATTGAAATTGATCAAAAGTTAAAAGGGTAAAACCTCAAAATTCTATGCTTCCAGGACATATGTAATAAACAAAATCACATATGCTTCTTTTAGATATGGCCCTTCCCTCCTCAGCATACCCAGATAACTGCTCCTCTGATATTATCCTTTTTCTCTTTATCAAAAAGACGCAATAGACAATTAGAAACGAAGTAACGAAACAGCATATTCATTGGAAAAAACCTGAAATATCTGAAAATGACCGTAATCTAAATGATACTAAGACTGGATGAGAACATTGCGTATATGTATATGGCTTGTTACAATCCTGAATTCAAAGGTAAATTTGACCCCCAAGTTTCCTCAGAAGACCTGTGAATTTGTCGAACTCAGCTCAGGACATTAGGCCTCTTTCCCAGCCATTTATTGTCAGCCTGCAAGCAAAGGTTAATCACAACCAGTGTCGCAGAAACAATTTACCACGAAAACACAGGAACCAAACCACAAAGTAACTAAACAAATCTACACAATAAGCAGCATTGGCTTACCGGACGAAGCAAGGGTAAGTCACTTGGGATAGAGAATGTCGTAGTGACCGGGTCTGTATAGCAAGGTAATAAACGGTTTGATAGTGGTCTCAGGGCCGTCACCAACAGTAGCAGTAGGAGTAGCAGTAGATGTGGCAGTAGCAGTAGCAATGGGCAGATCACCACCGGTAGGAAGATTAGGAATGAAATCATGATGATTTACACTGACGCCAGCAATATCACAAGAGCTGCGGTCAAGATACACCACACGGATTGGCACACCTAGTGCATCGGACAGAGCAGTAATGTGCACATGATCACTCTCTTCACCCATTGGTTCCACTGATGACTTGCAAAACTATTCAAACATTAGAAAAATGTCAGATAGACTAGATACATTTTGGAAAAGGTTCTAGCAATGACGAACAGCGAACTTAGTCTCAAACCATATGATCTAACCATACCTACTAGAGTTGAAAATTAACAAAGTTGCTAGAAAACGCATCAATGTGCAACGACATTCTTAAACCTAAAGATAAAAGACAGTTCTACATTGATATTATGCTGTAAATGCTACAACAAAGTAAACGTATCCGTAATGAAAGCATCTCCACAGCTCAAAATACATCCATAGCATCAGACCGTAGATTTCAATATGCAATTGTCAAAAAAACATCAATGGAAGCATAGACTTTGGATCTCAAACATTACCATGTCAAAACCAATTAAATATACAGGTATACCGGCTTTGTAACTACAACCATTAGAGTTCTAGATATCAAACAAACCTGCTCCACTGTTGCATTTGTTAATCCCAGAATAAACGGCTCAAAGAACTCCGAGCGCTTTCGAATTTCACCAGAAGTAACAAATCTGAAGAACATTACAACTAACCAAGAAATATATAAGGAGAAGCAGAGAGAAAAGCAGCACATCAAAACTTTATGTGCTTAATGTCTTCTTTCTATGTTACATGGACTTGCCAAAATTAACGAGGTACCTGTGCTATGTCAGCATGATGTTGACATGGATGTGCAATGTGTGCCTCACGATTGTGTAAAGCTGGGTGAGGCTAAGTGTTATTGTGTCTTGAATTTTACAGGAAAAACATGAATTTAGATTATCACACTTACCGATATTAGATGTTTATAGGTCAATGAAGACAAACAGTTGGAATCTAAGCCAATTTCAATGGAAGAAGAGAGGGGATGCTGTGTCTTTAATTTTCTGCATTTATCAACCTGTTGGATCCTTGCATATCCCAGCTGGCCAGCAACCAGCTTCTGTATTTCTTGCATAGATCATGTGCTACTAAATCTATTGTTTCTTCCTGAATCCTGATCATGTGCTAAAATGTCTATTGTTTCTTCCAGTGGCATGGGCTCTTATGTGTTCTGCGTTTTAGCTCTGTGCCATGCAAACACGCCAAATTTGTGGCAGATTGTTAATTTTGGAAATGCTACTGGGCTGTTATGCCCATTTTCTTCGTAAGATTCGTGTGCCGTACTTGAGTATTTTCCCATACAGGTAATTTATACTTCGCCTTTTCAATTAGACGTACCCACATATCCATTTTAGATTTGATGGGTCTGAAACCTATAATATATGCACAGAACAAGACACAGGTACCCAAGTCCATGTAACACGGGTAGAAACATGTCTAATATGCCACTCACCATAATCCGACACTGACTGATCTCTACTCCTCTGTATAAGTTCATCATGACTGAAAACAGAAATCCAGGAGTTATTTCAGTTGCATTAGCGGAAACAATTGAAACTTTGGCTGAATGGAGAAACGTTTCATGGTATGAAACTCAAACAAAATACAACAGAAGAAAGAAAAAGTCCTAATACCTTATCAATTCCTTGTTTCCTTGAAGAACACTTTCCAGCTGCTCGAGAAATAGCTGAAATTTGCAACCACAGAGGATTCCAATTAGGATGAGGAAAATAAGAACAAGAGAAGGAGAAGCTATTGCACCACAAACAACAATAATTTCTTACAAAAATAGTAACAAAAGAAAATAAAAGGAAAAAATAATCACGATTAGATAACTAGAATAAACAGAAATAAAGGATAGCAAAATTCAAGCGTATCCAGTACCACAAACTCAACTAGAAACATTCATCACCATCAATTTGCCACCAAAATAAGAGATTGATAGCCCAAAGAACTCCTTGAGCGAGATATCCAACTGGAATTCACTACTCTTATCCTATCACACATAGCCATCCAAGATTCAAAAGCATCACCCAAACCCCTTTCCGTTTTCCACCACCTAGATCATCTATGAATCTAGAACACAGATAGTTCCTAGCACGAGACCACATATACATGCCAATATAGACTAGTGGATTAAAACGACACTCTGCTTGATTAAGACTTGTAGGCTACATAAGGCACATCCACTGTGCCAAGAATAAACAGAGGTACTCATTAGACAGGAAGGAATAAATGAATGTCACTGATTACCGAGAAGAAGTCTTCGAAGGTAAAGTCAGCATAACCCAAACTCTGAAGTGTTTTCCTGCAATTTTCCACATTGGCTGTAATGCGATGAACTTCTCCTTGGTCTTGTGATTCCAAAATATGCTCCTATTTTGGCAACCCACAATCTCTTAGCAGCCATAAATACAAAGATCAACTTATTTTCCCTCTAGCAACACCCTAAGTAAGAAATCTATGAGGAATTCTCAAGACATAATAGAAGACATACCAGGTATGAGAACATAAAACTTCGAAAGAAGCAGTTACCATCTCCCCGTGTTCGTCTGATAGCAGAAAATTCTTCGCTAAGCACCTACACAATTCAAAACTATGTAACGAATGGGAATGCAAACCAAAAAGCAAACATGACTACGGACAACAGACCTTTATCTACTCAAGACTATGTAACGAATGGGAATGCAAACCAAAAAGCAAACATGACTACGGACAACAGACCTTTATCTTCTCAAGCAAGATAGGGCTTCCTGACTGATACTCAGCTGCTAATGAAGACAGAGGTTCCTGCAATTAAATTCCCAGAAGTCTCTTAAATGATATTTGACAAAAATGAGAACTTCAAATTCAGAACATAACTTTTTAAAGCTGGAACCAGTTTGATATGATTAAAACATGTGCTGAAAAGAAGCACTTGATATGTCAAGGAAACTAAAATCTAATAGATTTAAATTTATAGTTTTCTTTTGTGGTGGTGGGCTGTGGTGTTTTTTTTTTGGGGGGGGGGGGGGGGGGAGGTACAAAATCAACATAATAATTCTAACTTTTAATTTTTGTTCATAGTTTACCATACTTTTTTGGAAGACACTTAAATTACGCAATGAATGAACAGTGGTTATTGATGAACTAAAATATGTCCATGATATGTTCCAATTAAAGAGATGAATTTAGTGTCAATTTATCATACACCACTTCGAACTGATAGTGCAAGTTATAACACTTTGGAACTATGTTAAAAGTACATCTTATAGAAGAATAAATAGGCTATTGAAACTACAACAAGAATAGATAGACGAAGTGAGTATTGTTACTTTAAAATTTGTCAAAAACAATCAAGTATTCTCGTATACTACCTGCGCTGACAAATCAAAGGGGTGTAATAAAGCCCACAGAAGACATCTAAAATTGCAGTTTCAAGACACCTCGATTAGTAAAACCACATCCGACCTACCCTAGAAAATATATGGATACAATCCGCTTCGTGTCAAAAGTAATCAAAAAATTGACCACAAACAATGTCATTTATATCAAGAATGTTGGTAAGCTTGACAAATGGTTAAAAAATAGAACCTTCAACCTTCAACTACAACATCCAGGAACTAAACATGTGCATCACTAATATACTCCTCTTGGGTGAATTTGCAACTACATAAGGTCCCTTTTTTGGGGCAATTCAAAATGTTATTGAAGAATAAACAAAACAGAAACAAGGAAGGCATACCTTCCATATTACAGGAGGAAATCACCTAAACAAACCATGAAATAGGGGATACAACCTTAAGGAGAATTCGCCAAAAATAGCATATACAACCATAGTTATCAGAGAAATAAGTACCACATTCAGAAACAAGCAAAGACGTTTACATGTGCTTGATCTTCACAATGCATGGGATGCTCTATGTGAAATCCATCAAAAAAACGAGTTAACAAATGACTAAACTTAGACGAGGAACTACAAATAAGCAAAGACGTAAACATAGGTCTTGGTAAGATGATTCAAATATAAAATACAGAAATTTAGCTAAATCTTGACAAGACAAACCAGAAATAGGCAGAAAAAATAGATAAATCTTCAGCTTCATATTCATAGTTGACTCTTGCCTTATCACCTACGAAAGGAATTTTCTCAGCTTCAACAGCCCAAATTGCAGATTGCTGCTGCATAATAGCATCATCCCTGTAATTTTCCCAATCATCAACGCTGGATGCCTGAATGGATGTAATTCCCTCAATTTCTGCGTCAGCTAGGAGCCCATCCTGATTCTGCATCTCTCCTAGGCCACTCAAAAATAGTACGGTGCTTGTTCAATCTTAGCTTAAATGGAATTTGATTACTTAAATGGGCTTGCTTTAACATATACCAACAACCTGCTCAGAAAAGATCAAGAGGTGCATCTAAAGTTATCAATAAGTGATAGTGAATTCGACTGATAGTTTCACGTATACAAAGAAGTGCGACTTTAAGTAAGAAAGAAGAGTTTTGAGTACAGAAGGCAAATAACACATTATGCCAGTAACACTGGCAAACTAAATGCTCAAAAGTTTTCAGTTTTGACATGTTCTTCTAACATTCAAAAACAAATTTATCTATTCCATCCTGATAAGCCAACATATTACTCAAGTTAATTTTACCCAACATATTACTTAAGAACGAAATTTTATCTAACTTGTACTTATAATTTGTGTTACACAGAAATTTGAGAACATAGTACACAAATTTAAAGTATATAACTGTGTGTGACAGTTTCAGTAGTCATGAAATTCTGATTGATTCACTTCTGCAGCTGTGTTTGATCAGAATTGTTGTACATCTCAAACAGCTATAATTTTCTTGAACAATGTGAATTAATGTTAGCTACAAAAGAAAAATAAGTCATAAAGGGCAACTCAACCGAATCCAAAGGAGTGAGTAACCTAAATCAGTGAAGCGTCAAATCCAACTACTTTCATTTCGATTGGACTAGGTCTAAGAATTGGACAGAATAAAAAATAACTTCATTTAAGAATAAAATCCAAATCAACACGTTAAAGTGGTCCAAGTTGCCAAATCAAAAGGAAGGCCATAAAAAGAACTAGGGATATCATTTCCTTGCATATTAACTCCAAATGTCCTGATGTACAGCTCATCAAAGAAAAGATATCACATGGTCAAAATGTAAGCATTGAGGACTGTGGTTTGCTGAGTCAAGCGTAGCCTATTACTTGTCATTTTTAAGTCTGTTCCACTGTCCCAACTTCAAGTACCCTATGTGATGCAAAAACCCTCTTCGCTGGGAAAGTTCATAGCGAGCCTATAATTTAACCACAAAACGTTTGTTTAGACATTCCCTTAAATTTGAATCGATGTGTTTACTTCTCAGCTCTGACTTACTATACGAGTATCATGAATTCAAAAGACACACGGAACTTCACCATACTTCTCGCCACTGAAATTACTCAATAGATTTCCATTTCAAGAAACGGAATCAACAAACACATCGATTCAAGATGATAGAATTTGGCATTGTCACGCTAAGTAGAAATAAGTTGATCACTCAAAATCGCTGGGAAACTAATATTGTCCCATGTAGTTCATCAAACACAATGAATTGAAGATCATCTCATTAAACATTCTAAAATAGCGACTACATAAACGAGCCAGAAATCTCTATAACCTAAGGAGTCCACCGCTCTTGGAAGGAATATGCTACCTCAAGATTCCAGCGAAAGGAATGAACGTGTTGGTAAAAAGTACATTTCCACACATGTATTTACAAGTTAAGACGCCAAATATCAAACTTCACAAATTTGGTTTCGATTGAGTTCGAAACCCTAAAATCCATTTTCCATCAACAATCGAAACCGAAGTCACGCGTACATATGCATATACAGTATGTATGCGCAGAAATACAACACGCCACACAGATGCAAATCGACAGAGAAAGGGAGGGAGATACCATACCTCGGGAGGATGCACGCAGGAGAGAGAGAGAGAAGGTGGAGTGCAAACTGCGAAGAACCCGTACCGCGTTATTACAATGCACACCCTCTAGTAATAGTTCCCATCGTGTATACCTTTCACTAGATTTGGCAGATATTTTCTTCGTTCTCAAATTACAAACAAGCTCCAAGGGGGAATAATAGTCCTCGGGTTTATCCGTAATAATAGTGCTACATACACATTATTTTTACACATTATTTAAAACTACGTTGTTTTGTCTTGAAGAAGATCCAAATATATTTTGAGCGATGTGTAAAAGTGATGTGTGTGTATCATTTTTGTATCCGTAACTCCTTTCTTTTTTAATTTATCTTTTTCATTTCCGATCTCATTTATTGTGTATTTTACGCACTATTTATGAAGTAATTTAACCGAATAATCTCTCCAGTAAATTCATTTCTGGTTTATCTTATTTTGTTTGAATTCATTTTTATTTTTTCCCTATTTCATTGAAAAGAAGACATTCTAAAACCATCCTGATCATCAATTATCCGGTTGGACACGATCGCACGTACACTTTTAGCATGTCGAGTTTGAGATAATAGCCTCGTCTTTCCACTATTGATTCTTATTTCTTACCCTCGTCTCTATTTAATTCACTCAAGAGTTCCAATACAAGGAAATGATAAAAAAACATCATAACAGATGGTATTGACAAAAGTTTAAATTACAATTGATTGAGTTTGGATTAATTTTTTTTTTAAATACAATGAGTTTTATTCAACTATTCATGATTTTATGCTCAGTTCTTTAGCATTGTCTCAATGTGAGAAATTAATAAAATTAAAATTAAAAAAAATGGTGAGACGAGGTTAAAGCCACTGTGATCCAGTTACACTTTTTATGAGTCTTTCTTGGGGTCACATTGAAAATCTAAACCGTTAATTTTGTACAACAAATCAAACCATCCAAATAATCGCATTGTTTGAATATCTGTCAGTACGATTTCAGACTTTTTTATCTTAAGATAAATAAAAAATGATTTCTCCAGTGTTAGTTTTTTGTAATTTTTGTCGTGATTGTTGTCCTACATGAATTTTAAAAAATAAACTTATTAAATTGAACCCACAAAAACCTCACAAAATGGAAATTAGGGAGGCTGTTGTGCGCCTGATATCCATTATGCACAACAATCTATGTTGCGTATTAAAACAATATCGTTTTAGAACATAAAATACTGATAAAAAATTATTCGATCAGCGTTTAATTATTCAAAACATATTTTACACTCCAAAATAACTTTATTTTAATACGTAATATATTTTGACAATAGACAAGAGACCTCTGGCCCCACGAAATGACACAATTGATAAGTTTAGTACATTAAAATACGGGATAAGATCCGTTTCTTTTTCTTTTTTTTAATGGTAAATATCTTAGACACAATTACCCAAAAAATGTCCTAGACACCCTTTATCTATCAATCTTCATCACTAAACACCATTGAATTAAAAAAAAAATCATTCATCCAACACCCTTCCATTTCACATAAACTCCTTTGGTTAGGAATACATTGGAGAATATCACTTTTTATTTAAAAAATTGCCAATAGATGTTCCAGAGACGATACAACTTGTAATAATTCAACTTTTTAAATATTCAATAAATAATTTTAAATTATTTACTGAAATTTTTATTGCATTTCATGATTAATTTGATAATAATTAGTTTAGTTATTCAATCGACGTCTTAAATTTCAAGGATACAAATATGATGGTGTGGCGAGTAACATCAGATTATTTTCTCATTCTTCTTCTTTATCCAATTAACTCTTCAATTCTTGTTCTTATCCATAAACATTGAAAACTCAAAAGTCAAGTTCATCCTTCCGTAACCTAGCCATTTTTTTAAACCAAAATCGTTGAGATCTTTGGATTTTTCCCTTTAACCCTTGCTATTCAATTCCCCATTTTTTTTCACCAACATCTTGATTTCATAATCTTATTGATTACAGTCCTATCTTCTAGAGACCTTTGAAATTCGACATTCATCTCACCTAAGAAAATTTAACCCCTAAGTATTCTTCCTTCGTACCCAGACATAACTCTTTCTTTCCTAATCTCTTTTCCTAACTAAATTCGTTCGAACCTTTTGGCTTTCACACCCCAGCCCTTGGTCCTCCCAACCCCATAAATATGGCATCATCTTTTTCATTTTTTCTCACCCAATTAATGTGTTTTCTTGATTCTCCCACCTCCATAATATTGTTCCTATCCATTATACCTAACCATAGAACTTTTCAAGTTATTTTTATCACAAATCTTCAATTATCTAATTTTTCGATGGTGTATCTAATGGTGTTTGATCGAGGTGTAATTCTAGGATGTCATTTTTAGCACCAATATGCACATATTCAACGGTCACGATCTTTGTTTGAAGTAAACCGAAAGTATATTATACGTTTTCAATCTCTAAATAATTTTATTCATATCAAATATTTGTACTCATTTGATCATCTTGAAAATTATTGTTGAATTATGTTTATTAAATTGTGGTACAGTATATTACATGATTGATTATCATAAATCTGATTGGTACATGCACAAGCTCACCTGGTCACAGTAAATTGGTTGTTATAATTGATTGTTCATCATGGAATCAAATGTATTATTATGCACAGGCCTGAGTGGCGCATACGTATTGAATTATTTTTTACCTGGGTGGTGCTTGACATGTTACTTGTAATGCCTCAACTTCCGGAATGTTAACTAAACTCTTTTATATAGCATTTTATTAATCAAAACAACAATTTAAAAGAAGACAATCATTCTATTAAATAGTGTTAAATTAAAAACATAGATCGAAATTGAAAAGACAAAAGTTCCCTACTAGATTTACAACTGGCTTAGAAATTAATAAAGGGACAAGACTATCTACGGGTATGGCAGCCAGGTGATAGTCTCTCTGTCGGTAGCCTCCGGCTCATCCTACCCCACCGGGCCCTCAATTTGCGCATCTATATCTAGAATGAAACGTCAGGAACAGAGAAGTTGCACCGATGAGTTTTAACACTAAGTAGAAATGGTTACCCGAAAAATCGAACCCAAAGGTACAAAATACAAATAATGCGATAAAGTATATAACAACAAGAATCATGAAATTAAGCGTAAATAACAGATTTAATTAACAGATGTGGATATATCAAAAACTGCAAGGAGAAACGGAAATATTTTAAGTTCGTTCTTCTTTGTTTTTTTTATTAATCGAGACGATGCCCGGAGAATCAAACCCATAAACAACTCAGCACGACGGCTAGTGAGAATCTAACTCACGTCGGGAATCGAACCCAGAATACAAAAGAGAGATGGGGAATCTAACCACCATCCATCTGAGGAATCCAACCTGGCACTTAAGCGAGAAGGGGAATCGAACCACCAATTCACCTCGGGAATCTAACTCGGTAACCAACATAATTGGGGAATCTAACCGCCAAATCTCCTTGGAAATCTAACCCGGAGTAAAAGTAAAATGGGAAATCGAACCACTAAATAACACTTCGGGAATCTAATCCGGAACAACACAATGGCACGATCATTCATTGCTTTTAACTATCTTTTGTTCCCTTTTTAAAGTAAAATGCGTTATATTTGCCTAATAAAAAAATAATAACATCACTATTATTCCTATGGTAAATAACCTTAGTATTTCAATTGATAAAATGATCACATGGTATCTCCAGCACTTTCCAATATAATTCATGTTTACATATCAGAGGTAAAATGGCATTTTTATTATCTTAACCATTCAGATTTCTGTCAATAACCACTACAGCGAACCACATGCATATCATAATTAATGGTTAACGCTCAGCAACAATACATGTTCTGCAAGGTAACCTCACCTTTTTGGAATTCCACAGGAATTCGAAGCCATAAATAAAGACATACGTGTATACATGTGCAAATGTTTGAGTGCTGAGGTATGGTTACATGAGTGGCCGAATCTCGAGAATTAGAACCCGAACCAAAATCATGGCCGACAGTCAGAATGAATGACCACCTGGTCAACTAGCAGTTTTGATTATGGGTTTCTAAAAAAGAACAGCCATGAAGTTCATGAGTATAGACCAAAATTCTTGAAATTGAAACAAAAATCATAACTGTAAGGGTTAAAAGGTAATCAAATATACCTCAAAAACGTGATTAAGCGAAGAAAAGTCAAAAGAAAATATTGAATTGCAATTCTGGAAACCGCCAGCAAACCCCTCCCTCTTAGGCTTGTCTTCTCTCTCTCTGTCTCTCTCTCTCTCTCTCTCTCTCTCTGTTGCACTTGTATATGGACCCTCAATAGAAAATTCTCAGCATTGACTTCTCTATCAAAGTTAATAGAATAATTATGTGAAAAATGAAAATGTTGTACTGATGCCTATATAACCTCTTGGACCCATTAATCCCATATTAACTTTCTAATTTTCTCTCTTAAACCCTCCACCAATAGTCATGAACACCACTACTCAATGCCATATTGAAACTGATTAACGGTATGGAACAAATTTAAAAAATAAAAATAAAAGAGGAAAATGAAGAGATGTTTCATAAAGAGATGTTTCGGTGCGTTACACTCCATCAAAAAAAAAAAAAAAATATATATATATATATATCCTCGCAATCTTGTCCATCCACTCATCAAAAGATCTTATCCGTTCAAAAACAATGCAAACCACATAATTTAAATATAAAATTTTAAATGACTTTTATTTTTTTATTATTTTTTTAAAATTCGGTTTATTACATTACCGAGATGGAGCGGATACGAGATTTATTTTTGACTAGTTATGGACATTAATTATTAAAAATTATTTTGCTTTGACTTGTGATTTTCGTTTATTGATCCTATTTTATTCAAGCCCTTGATTCTTCCTGTCGTATAGTATGCTTCCCGTGGTTTAATATTTTTTCAGATATTCGAGCAGATTTAGTGAAAACCGGATTAGAGTATTTGAAGATATTATTATTTTTAAAGAGAGATCATCATTGTATAATTGTATTTTTTCTTAATTTTAAGGCCACCATTTGTGTATTTTTTGGACTCATTTATGTATATTTCGAGATTTAGTTTCTTTTAACGTTGCCGAGAAGCAAGACACTATACAACTTGTCCCTTTTCAACCTGTATTTATGCCCAAATCAAATAAACCCCTACTCTTCTCTCACTTTATTTCTTTTTAATATACTCGTCTACTTCTTCCTTAACCTCTTAACAAACCTTCGCAACCTCTCCCACGGAAAAAAATAGCAAAATTTTCTATAT
>JABCMJ010022945.1:0-11318 GCA_014822125.1 Arbutus unedo | reverse complement strand
TATTCTTTCGTTTGTTATGTGAAAAATGACTGATGGAACGGCTTTGGTCGCCTATTCATCTGACCTGTAAAAGAATTTGACACCGGTGTGGTATTTCACCCACACCTCTTCGATGCCTAAGTTAACTTTAGGTTGGAGGAAAAAGATATAGGAGAAAGGTATGATCTGTATTGATTTTTAACAGGAAAAATGTACATACCTGGTACCATAGAGAGACCTTGATTTATATAAGGATAATCTTATATTTTAGCATCTTGGCGAGATTATACGTGATTTGACCTTATCTTTTTAGAGAATAGGTAAACAGAATCTTCCATGTATATCTCAATCTAATTATATATATATCTGTTTAGGCAATGTTGAATCTGATCTTCTGCATAAATAGGACCGCGTGCATGATAGAGAGGCACAAGAGACCTCATCAGCTTTATCTTGTCCTGCTAAGCTATTTTGATAACATAGGAAATCGAATAGAACATTTACCCGAGCAGGATGCACAGATGGTTGAGCAGATCACGTTGTCGACTAAGCAGAGCACATGGTCATCTGAGTAGAACGCATGGTCAACTCAGTTTGTCAATTATGCTGCTTATCAATTACTCTCCTATTTCCGAACAGATGCTTGCTTTGAGAGGAAATACCAATAGTTACATAAGGTGGATTATGACGGTTCACTTTTACCTTGTTTTACCGTTGTATTTAATGCGGCGTCAGAGTCTCTTGATGGGTACATACACATGGCTTTCATCTCACCCTTAGTCGTGCGACCAAACAAATGGTCTCTATTTGAAAACTTAATGAACCTGTCGCCATTGTCATGCTTTCCAAGCTCTGAAGTCGAACTTCTTATGGAACTACTACGAATTTTGTTAGGTACGTCTGTGCTCTAGTCCTGTTACTCTTTGAGACTGGTTGATCATAGGCTATTCGACCTAGACCCCAAGGATTAGGGCATAGTCCCTCTTTTTTCTTCCTACGATTGTGTCGATACTTCCATTTTCATTCACAGTGTCCTTTGTTTGGGGAGTTCGCTCACTCCCCAACTGTTTAGGGGTATTATCAGGATATTGCTAATATCATTCGACCTGTCATTCCTTAAATACAAGAGATGGCGAACTGTAGACAGACATCTAGGGCCCCTATGCAAGAGAGTGCAGATCTAGAGCGAGAATTAAACATTGACCAGACAATGCACCCTACTCAGGCGTCTATGTCTGCTGTACTTGGTTCTCCCTCGCCGATTGGTGTAGCATTGAATATCAGACCTATAGAGGCTGAGAGGATTGCATTAAGTGTTTCTGAGGAGGAATTGACGATGCTGGGGGTCAAATATCAGATTCCAGACTCTATAATCATGAGAGTCTCTGGTTCGACCGAAATAGCGAATACACCCTTAGGCTGGGCTGAGACTCCCCCTCGCCCCTTGTGTGAGGAAGATTCTATGGTATTTAGGATTACCTCCTGGGCAATTATTGCCTAATTCTTGGCGTATCTTGGTGGGTTGCGGCATGCTCTGGGTAGCAGCGATTGAAGAGAAGGTCCAACTGACCAAGGAGTCTTTTCTCTATGCCCACTAAGTAAGTATGTCCATGCAAGGATAGTGGTATTTTTCTAAGAGAGATGGGGGTAAAGCATTGGTGGAAAATCTGCCCTCAGCTAACAAAAATTGGAAGAACAAGTTCTTTTTTATCTCTAGAGAAGGCTGAGAATTCTCTGCTTGGGAGGAAAGGACTGATTTCTCGAGAATTCGTTGTTTCTGGAGAGAGCCTTGTCCATCTCATGAGCACTTCCTCAATTCTTTCTCTTTTACATTCTCCTGTGGTACTGCTAGTGGCTGATCATGTCTTCTTTGTTCCAAACAGGAAGACAAAGACTGGAAATTTTTGAGGAAATTGCCGAGCAATTGAAGTTAGTTGGGGAATATCATGGCCATGATTTCAGAGTGCTGTTTGAACCGGAGACCCTTGCGAAATATCTGTTCGGCTTAGAATCATCAAGTGAGGCCCTTACATTGGAGAGAGGTATCCCATTTTATTATTATTTTAACTTTTATGACCTTCATCTTCTATTTTTATGCTTGAAGGAGATACTCAAGCGATTGTGAGGATTAACAAGGAGAAGCTTGTAAGCTTATCTTAATGGACCAAGACTTGAGGCGGTTCGAGGAGAAAATCTTCATAGGAGAAGGTGCAGGTGGACCCCATAACTTTTGTGGACTCTGGGGTGACTGACAGTGCCATTCCCCCTACCAAGAGGGTTAGATCTGACCAGATGCATTAATTACCTCCTCTGCCAACTGCCTCATTCGTGGAAGTTGAGGAGTTGGAGACGCAGCAATCACCTTCTCTGCCGTCTGCTTCTGCTGTAGACGCTGAGGGGGTGGTTGCGTTTGCTAAAGGTGGTCAAGCTGTTGCTGCTAAGGGGGATCGCCTCTGACAAAGAAGAGAAAGTCAAGGGAAAGGTCACCTTTTGTGAGTGTCCAAACAAAAGTTGACCCTCCTTATGATCTGTCCGTGGAGCCTTCTCTGCTAACAAATACAAGGTTAGCGATTGATATGTTGGTAAAGTTGCCCACAAAAAGGGATAAGCAGGTCATGAGGGCGATGCCCTCTGGGGAGAAACAATCACGAATCCTTGCTTGTCTGGCGGAGGTTGAAAATGTTCTGTTAGCACGTTCTTTTTCTTTAAATGAAACCATGTTCTGAGTATGTTCACTTTGTTTCTTCTCGTAGGCCGCCATATATAGCGAGACTGTAGTGAGGGACGCTTTAAATGTCCAAGATGAGAGAGATGCTATGGAGATGAGAAGAAAAACGCATGAGCGGTTGATGGAAAAGCAACTTCAATTAGTTGCAAAATTGAAGATGGAGAAAGAGGAGCTGATGGATGAGAATAATGTGAAAAAGGCCCAGCTGCACAGTTTAAGAGAATCATCTTGGATGTTTGAACACCGATTTGTCCATTTGGCTGAACAAAATTCCCAATTGGTTGAGATGTTGTCCTCGGAGCAGAAATTAACTAAGGAGTTGAAGAAAACTCTTGCTAATTCTAATGCATCCCTTAGAGCAAAGAACGAACAGCTAGGGATCTAGCTGTCATGTGTGATGAAAAGGGCAGAATGCTGACTGAGAAGGAAAGAGAGATTGATTCTCTTCGTGAGCAGCAAGACAAAGGACAGTCAGTACAACTAGAGCATATGAAGATTCTCCAGCCTTCATTGACCTCATGACTGAATACTTCTTCAATGGCTTTATGTCTCTTAAGAAGAAAATTAGCATGGCGCATCTAGACTTGGACTTGACCCAAGTCCAGATGAAAAATATAACTCTAGACAATGTGTCAGAGCAGGCAGAGGAAGAGGAGATTGCAAGTCGAGGAGCAGAGCCAACAGACATGTTGATTGGAGAAACCCTAGCTGAGGATACTCCTCAAGATCTTAGTGTGGAGATGGCAGAGGCCATCATAGATAAGACAGTAGATGCCATGATCGCTAGGATTGCAGATGACGTATTTAGGAAGCCCCATCTGGAGAAGACCCCTGTTACCCAAGTGACAATCCAAGAGGAGGGTGAATTGGGTTTATGAAAAATATTGGCTAATAAAAATTATGCGGAAACAAGCCAATATAAACTAAATTAGATGCTACAGCAAACAACGCAATATGATAAACAACAAATAAATAAAGAAGTAAGAGAGAGAGTACACAAACGATGTATAGTGGTTCGGTCTGAGTGTGTCCAATGTCCAACCTAGTCCACTCCCCAGGAGTCACGTGATCTATTAGAAACTTGAACGGCTTTGGGTGTCGCACAAACCCTTACACCATTTTCTTCCCGTTAGCTTTTCCGATGAGCTAACCGAACTGCCGAATTTTATCCCTAAACTTGTTTTTTCAAGGCTTATACTCACAAACCTTACAAACAACTGACTGATACAATTTGATGAAGAAGACTACAACTGATTGTCTTTAACAGTGTAATAACGAAGAAGATGAATAGTAAAATCGAACAGTGCAAAACCTCACTTTTTCTCTCTCAATATCTCACTTAAAAAACAAATAAAAATTTGAACAATGTGTGATGATTTCGAACTTTGTAGAGGGTAGCTCTTGGTTTCTTGGGAATTAGATGGTTCGAAGTTGTTGTTTCTGTATTACGCAGACCAAGTGTATATAAACCCTAACCAATGCAATTCGAATCTTCAAGGAGTCTCAATCAATTTCAAAATCAATTTAGTCAATCTTCCCACCTTCCATTAGTATAGAATCGAACGTTTGAATCTCAAAAGGAAAGATTTGATCGAATCAAATCCTTGTAAAAAATAAGTCAGAAGATTTTCGAACAAAACAGCGATCGGTCGACCTCACGATGGTGCCGGTTAACCACCCGTCCAGTCAACCACATGACTTGGCCGGTCGACCACCCGCCCGGTCAATTGCCTGACAGTGCCGGTCAACCGCGACTTGTATATTTTGCTTCCTATGATCTGTATTCAATCCGGATTGCAATATAACTTTGCAAGAACACTATTCAACATGTAATACATCAAAATATGTGATAAAAACTATTTCCAATATGTATTACATGATAAGTGCATACTTGGTGGATTTTGTCAACCGACGACATGTATGATAAGTTTCAGACTCAATCCACTTTCGTCAAATTATCATCCTCAATCTAGACAATATCAACAACATGATCAATGGGATATTTCTCGCGATGACATATTCTGATCAAGGCTATCCTTCGTGAATCATTGCATAGGAACATAACAACATATTATTATAATGACTCCAAATTACATAACCACTAATGAGAGTTCAGATCATGATATTAGATTTTCGATGACACACGTTGTTCTCAATAATTCAATTCTAATTCCTATTTTATAAAAGGCATCATCAAAACATAATTAAGTGAATATTTAACATGACAGCATTATTTCCAACAATATTGTGGATTCAACTCATTTGAACGTTGTTAGAATGGCGCCAACTTATGGAACAGTGGAGACTTCTGATGCACCGTGTCTTTCTGCTATGCAGGATCTCTCTACCATGCAGGACCCATGGACTTTACAGTCATATTTTCTTGTTTTTAATTAGCTCCTTTATGTTTTTAAACAATTTCCACCCGGAGGTGGTCTTGATTGCATGCATGCATATCTCAATTTTTTAAAGCTTATCCTTATAATTGAAATTTTTTTTGCATACCATGTATGTCTTCTTATAAGATGAGTGTTGAGCAAGCGAGACTGTTCGGATCATCTGGTCCCGACAGAGGACAGGTGATGAGCAGGCGAAGCTGCTCTTTTTTCACAACTCATGTTAATCAAAAAAACAAATATAGATGCAATCTGATTGTATTTATTCAAATATTTTGGCACTTAGTCTTAAGACTTTGCAAAAATGATTGAAATAAAAGGATAAAAGACAAAAGTCTAAAAAAAGGGAAACGATGAGAAGTACTTTTTCAAGTGTTCAGCATTCTAGGGATGAGGGAGTCTCATTCCGTTCAAGGTGGCCAACCCATAGGCTTCTGCCTTAATGTGTTCTACTATCCAATAGGGGCCTTCCCTATTGAGTTCCAAATGTCCTGCTTTCTTGCCAGTAGGGTCCACTTTTGCTTGACATACAAAAGAACTTGACACTAGTGTGGTATATCAGCAACACCCCTCTGATGCCTAAGTTACCTTTAGGTTGGAGGAAAAAGATATAGGAGAAAGGTATGATCTGTATTGATTTTTAACAGGAAAAATGTTCGTAATAAAAGACGTCCGCTCCTCATCCTCAGGGCACATTTGAATCTGATTATAACCCGAGAAGGCATCCATGAAGCTGAGCAACTCATGACCTACTGTAGAGTCTACTAGTAGATCAATCCAAGGAAGGGGAAAACTATCTTTGGGGCATGCCTTATTGAGATCCTTAAAATCTACACACAATCGCCATTTTCCATTTGGTTTAGATACTAAGATCACATTAGAAATTCATACAGGATACTGGGCTTCTCGGATAAACTGAGCCTTCTTCAACTTGTCCACCTCTATCACGATAGCAATATTTCTTTCTGGAGCGATGGTTCGTGTCCTCCGCTTAATTGGTCGGTAAGTTTGGTCAACGTTTAGCTTGTGTACCACTATGCTGGGATCAATCCTAGGCATGTCCTCATGTGACCAAGCGAAAATATCTGAGTAGCTGTGCAGAAAATCAACTAATGATTCTGCCTCATTCGGACCCAATTCGGAGCCAATACGAAAGGCCTTCTCAGTCTGACCTTCCACGTTGGGCACTTCAACCAGTTCTTCTACTGGCTCTCCTTGTCTGAGTTTTTCTTCATTCCACATATCAATTCCGCTCACATAAAGAGTTTCTTTCTTCGCTTTCATGGAGGTAAGGAAACATTCTCGCGCTTTCTTCTAATCTCCTCGGACTTCACCTATTCCATTCGCAGTTGGGAACTTGATTTTGAAATGGTAGGTGGACACCACAGCTTTGAATTTGTTGAGGGTTTGCCTACCCAATATAATGTTATATGCTGAAGGGCAATCCATCACCAGAAAATCTACCAATGTTGTAGCGTTTCTGTGTTCGTCTCCCAACATTATTGGGAGAGTTCCTATCCCTACTGGATGAGCAGTTTTCCCAAAAAATCCCATAGGGAGAGATTTCACTGGCTTGATTTTATCTTTCTCCAGACGCAGTTCCTCATAGGCCATTAAAAAGATGAGGTTAGCAAAACTACCAATATCAACTAGGACTCGTCTCATCGTCTAGTTGGCGAGTAGAACTATAACCACCAGAAGGTCGTCATGATGCTGGAGCACCTCCTCAACGTCGTCTTCTGCGAATTGGATAGTAGGCGCAGCTACCTGTGTTCGTTTTCCCAGCCTTTCAGCGTTGAGCACTTTTCTAACACAGCTCCTCCGAGAAGACTTAGTTGCTCCTCTAGCCCGTGGTCCTCCAGATATCATATGAATCTCTTCGATTGATTGATGCGGGGGAGGTGGTGTAGGAGTTCTCTCTTCTTCGCGAGCAACCGGCCCCCTCCTATCATCCTGTTGTCGATTGTGATTGTCATCTTTCCAAACAAATCTCTGGAGGCTTTCTCATCTGATAAGACATTCAATCTGCTGTTTGAGTTCAATACAATCATTTGTATCATGACCATGATCATGATGAAACCGGCAATAAAAGGATAAAATACAAAAGTTTAAAGAGAGGGAAACTATGAGAAGTACTTTTTCAAGTGCTCAACATTCCAGGGATGAGGGAGTCTCCTTTCGTTCAAGGTGGCCAACCCGTAGGCTCCTGCCTTAAAGTGTTCTGCTATCCGATAGGAGCCTTCCCAATTGGGTCCCAAATGTCTTGCTTTCTTGCCAGTAGAGTCCACTTTTTTCAATACCAGGTCGCCAACTCTAAAACTCCTTTATCTAACTTGGTTGTTGTAATATTTAGTCATCTGTTGTTGGTAGGTAGCAATTTTCATAACTACTCTTTCATTCTCTTCTCTTCCAAGAGGTCAAGCCCTTCCAGTAGGCCCTGCCGATTGTCTGTCTCCTGAAACCACTTGTCTTGTAATTGAGTAGACCTATTTTCACCAGAATCATAGCCTCAACTCCATAGGCCAAGGAGTAAAGTGTTTCTCCTGTTGCTGTTCTGGAGGTAGTACGATATGCCCAAAGCACACTGGGTAATTCCTCAGGCCAATCACCTTTTGCTGCCTCCAACTTTTTCTTCAGATTACTCTTGATTGTACGGTTGGTAACTTCTACTTGACTATTCCCTTTGGATATCCCTTGGAAGCATAATGTACATGTATCCCTCTTTGTTGGTAGAAACTTTGGAACTGATCATTGTGGAACTGCTTTCCTCGATCGGTGACGATAATCATGGGTAGCCTAAACCTGCTAATGATGTTCTTCCACACAAAATTAATAGCTCTTTGGGTAGTGATGGTAGCCAAGGGCTCAGCCTATACCCATTTGATGAAGTAATCCACAACCGCTATGGCAAACCTATTCCGACCCTTTCAAATGGGAAGAGGACCAATCAGGTCTAACCCCCATTGGGTGAATGGCTAGGAAAAGGACATTTGAGTCAGCAAAGTAGGGGGTTGATGGGGGATATTAGCAAACCTCTAACATTTCTCACATTGTTGGACCATTTGCATTGCATCAGATTGCATGGATGGCCAATAATAGCCTGTTCTAAGTAGTTTCTGTGCCAGTGACCTTCCTCCCGAGTGATTTCCACAAGAACCATCATGGATCTCCCTTAATGCGTATTCAGCTTACTTTTTAGTCAGACCACGTAGAAGTGGAAGAGAATAACTTCTGCGATAGAGAATCTCATTCATACACAAATATTTGGCTGCTCGGAGTCTCAACTTTCTTGCATCTTTGTCTGTTGGCAATTCTCCATTCTCCAAGTATTCTACAATAGAATCTGCGCAAGATCCTTTATAATTGACTGCGGCAATCTCTGCGGTAGGTTGCTCAACACGGGTCGATCCAACCGATGAACAGGAATGAGTCGATCTATCATTTCTTCTCGAGCTGTGCCTAGTCGTGCCAATTGGTCTGCCTCCTAATTCTCTCCTCGGGGAATTCTCTCTACCTTCATTGTCCCAAAGACTTTTTGTAGTTTCTTCACCTGATCCAGATATTGCTTCATCCATTCTTCTCTGGCCTCATACTCCCTTAACACTTGTCCCACAACCAGTTGGGAATCACTTCTGACGGTCTAATCTTCTATGGTTAGGGATTCAGCTAATCTGAGTCCTATGTGAAGGGCCTCGTATTCTACCTCATTGTTTGTGGTTTTAAAGTTGAATCTGAACGCATATTGGAGTTTGATCTAGTCAGGGAAAATTAGGATTACGCATGGCCCACAAGCTTTAGTGTTAACTGATCCATCCACATAGAGCATCCAACCTGTAGGTCTCTCAGTCAACAATCCTTGTGTATCTTCTTGTATGAATTCTAAGTCATCTGAGGCAGTAAATTCTGCCACAAAATCTGCCAGGGCTTGGGCTTTGATAGCTGTTCTAGGACAAAACTCCAAATCAAATTCTCCTAATTCAATGGACCCTTGTATTAACCTTCCAGATGTCTTCGGGTTGTGAAGTGTTTTCCTGAGAGGCTAATTAGTCATGACTTTAACTGAGTGGGCTTGAAAATAAGGCCTCAATCTTCTAGCTGTTATGATTAAGGCAAAAGTCATCTTTTCTATCTTAAGGCATCTCACCTCTGCTCCTCTTGAGGCCCTGCAGGCATAATAGATTGGGTGTTGGATATTTCCTTCCACACGGATAAGTATAGAACTGACTGCATGAAGAGATACAGCCAAATACAAATATAGATCCTCCCACTCTCTCGTGCGATTGAGCAAATGAGGAACTAAGAGATACTCCTTCAACTGCTGGAAGGTTGACTCACATTCCTCAGTCCATTGGAAAGCCTTCTTCAGGACTTGGAAGAATGGATGACATCTGTCCGTCGCCCTAGAGACAAAACAACTTGAGGCTGCGATGCTTCCAATTAACTTATGTACTTCCTTGATTCCCCTAGGAGACTTCATATTAAGAATAGCTTGGATTTTCCCTGAGTTGGCCTTTACACCCCGGTGAGTGACCATGAATCCCAAGAATTTACCCGAGCTGGCCCCAAACACGCATTTGCTAGGGTTAAGTTTCATCTGGTATTTCTTGAGTATCTTAAATGCTTCTTCCAGGTTTGCCACGTGGTTGGGTCTGTGGAGACTTTTGACTAACATGTCGTCAACATATACCTCAACGTTTTGCCCAACCTGCTTTCTAAACATATGATTCAGCAATCTTTGGTAAGTGACCCTTGCATTTTTAAGCCAAAAAAGCATAACCTTGTAACAATACAACCCTCTGCCCGTAATAAAAGACGTTCGCTCCTCATCCTTAGGGCACATTTGAATTTGATTATAATCCGAGAAGGCGTCCATAAAGCTGAGCAGCTCATGACCTGCTGTAGAGTCTACCAATAAATCAATTCGAGAAAAAGGGAAACTATCTTTAGGGCATGCCTTATTAAGATCCTTAAAATCTACACACAACTACCATTTTTCATTTGGTTTAGGTACTAAGAACACATTGAAAATCCATACAAGATGCTGGGCTTCTCGGATAAACTGAGCCTTCTTTAACTTGTCCACCTCTGTCGCGATAGTAATATTTCTTTCTGGAGCGAATGTTCGTGTCCTATGCTTAACTGGTTTTGCTCAATAATGCATTGCATCACTTGAGTTAGAGTTATAACTTCCTGGCGAAGGGCTTGATAAACCCCCGGAGTGTTTGGAGCTGGTGGGGCCATTTGGGCATGGCCGGCTTTCTTGGCGAGAACTGGAGGAGGAGCGTTGTTGTCGTTGGAAGCCATGGAGCGAGTATGAACCATAACCCGTTCGAATTAGTAATAGAAAAAGGAATGTCGTTCCCACAGACGGTGCCTCCTATGCCTAAGTTAGCTCTATGTTGGAGGAAAAAGATATAGGAGAAAGGTATGATCTGTATTGATTTTTAACAGGAAAAATATCTGTACCTAGTATCATAGAGAGACCTTGATTTATACAAGGATAGTCCTATGTTTTAACATCTTGGCGAGATTATAAGTGATTTGACCTTATCTTCCTAAAGAATAGGTAAACAAAATCTTCCATGTATATTCCAATCCAATCGTATATATCCGTTTAGGCAAGGTTGGATCTGATCTTTCGCATAAATAGGACGCATGCATGATAGAGAGGCACAAGAGACCTCATCAGTTGTCGACTGAGCAAAACGCATAATAAGCTCAATTTGTCAATTATGATGCTCATCAATGACCTACCACATTTTGTGATAAGAGTCATGAGATATATAATAGCCTAGTAGGAGTAGGTTTACTATATTGTAATTTTTCTCTATACATGAGAAAATTCACCAAAACACTTTGAACATTATAAAAATTTATATTTTTTAAAAAATATAGGCAAATTCTTCATAGAGTCAAGGGTGAACGAAACCCGCAGAATACCCACTATATAGTTAATGGGCATGCACTTCCACATGTGGTGCGAATGGTACGCGAAAACGATTCTAAAATGAGACCTAAATTAATTGATCTCTTTTATTTTAAGTAAAGAGATTTAATGTTTTTTTTGAACTAAAGGCGCGCTGTACGTCAAAATTAAATTATTTTTGTAACACCCCAAATATTTTTTAAATTAATTGAACGTATTATGTTCTATTTAAAAAAAAAAATATTCAGTATACATTTATTTATTTTGTATCATAAGTTGAGACAATTTT
>JABCMJ010022943.1:0-10738 GCA_014822125.1 Arbutus unedo | reverse complement strand
TTTAAACTTATTTTGATAGTATTTAAAACAAATTAAAGTAAATTTTACTTCATTGCTCGATCATTCTGATGTTTGCAGCTATGAAACCTTTCAATTCAGTTAAATGTTTTTGATCATCATCACAGAAATTACTTTGTCATTCTATCGTCATGGTTTTGGCCGTGCTTCACAATTTATTTTATTTTTCTTTTTTAAAGTGTTATTTTATTTTTGGTTCCCGAAGTATTCGTAAAGTATCAATTTGGTCTCCAATATTAGACTTTGTTATAAATTTCCCATATTTTGATGAAAAGTTATGAGGACGATTTAAACACGCATTTCAAACATCAGGTACTATATAGACACAAATTTGATATGGAGACTAAATGGCACTTTGTTAATACTTTGAGAAGTAATAAAATTAGGTCAAAAAATGAAGTTAATCAGATATTGATATCCACACGAACGAAGCTAATTATTTGTCACTTCTGACTATTTCTTTCTCTTTCTTCAACAATGATTCGGAAAATTCTTTATTAATATATGATCAACTAAGATTTTTTCATAAACATTATACACATTAGTCTTCCAAAAAAAAAAAAAGGTTTTGAATCATCAAACATGACTTACAATGAGCGTTGACATTTTGCGTCATACGAGGTATTGTATGAATAATCTTTAATCTTTTAGAATTTGTAACTCCATACCCATTTCTAATAATTACTAAATAATCCTAGCATATTTTAACAGGTCTATTTCCACGTGTCCTTTAATCTTGCGAAACTTCATACCTAATGCTATCATGTCACTGAAAAAAGAAATGGAGTGGTGAAAGGCCATATTTGCTGAAGAAGATCCTTAATGATGGTCTTTATTATTGCTGAAATAGGAATCATTGGGATTTACGTGAATTCAAGTGAGCATGTCATGTTCATATGTTGGAGCTTGGCTTGGCTGCTAGAATCACTCAAATGAAGCTGAGTATGGTAATATATGCGAGGGATGTAGTGGGGTTTATCCAAATATGTCAATATGTACAAGTAAATGAGTCTCTGTTTTATACTGCTGTTGTAGAGTATCAAGTACAAGTAACAATAAATGAGTCTGTTTTTACTATATGTATACTCTCTCAATAATAACTTTCATGTTTTCAAATCACTTACTACAATTTTGGTATTAGTATGAAGATGCTCATATGTATAATACCTTTAAAACTATAATTCATATTCCATATATTTTTGTAAATTTTAAAAATGCTTAATTTAACCTTTTACTGGGAAAGTGAATATTGATGGTGTTTTTTTTTTTGAAAATAAACATCTATAGACATAGTCATTTGGATTGAAGTTGTGTGGTTTTAGTTACAAACAATGGATTAAGGCCCACCCAAAATAATAATAATAATAATAATAATAATAATAATAATAATAATAATAATAATTCAGCTTCCAATGTGATCTAGTGGGCCTAAAGTTGGGCTGTATCATAGTTGCTAACAGAGACTTAGCAGGCTCTTTGATCATTTTATGGAATCCCTACGATTCAAATCTTTCATTGTCTTCTTTGTCTGAATCTCTAAACAACACATAAGCTTCAGTGCATTTTTGCTTTTTATTAGTAAGTGCAATTAGCTCTGCTAACGAAACCTTCCGCTCGGTGACCCTGCTAAAAGATGTCGAAAGATCCCCATAATGCTTGCTTTCTAGCTGCAAGACGCCGCGCAAGATGTGAGTCAGATTCAATGATGAAGGCGGAATCTGCCTCGCTTGATCAAATGCTTTGTTCTGGTTTGTCATTTATTTAGAGTTTTTGCATTAATCGACAATCATGATTCTTGCCAGCACATTCTCGTTGACCGAATTTGAATCGTGATTGTTGAGACATGTGCCTAAGGAACACTAGCTATATGCTTATTTATGAATTTGAGATCCGTTACGCATGATGATAATGTTCATGCAATGTTCCTCTTTTTGAATCATGAATGTAGGATAAAGGAATGTACTAAAACATAAAAAAATGAAAAAACATGAATTTAATTTTTGTAGGAAAAATTTACAATTGATCAGAAATATACAAATTCGGAAAACAAAATGGAACCGCATCACGTGAATTCATAGACCCCTTAAAAGATATTTGCCGTATTACCGTGAGTGTTGGAGGATTGCACTGACGCCTGTTTTCTAGGATAAAGCAATTCTCTCAGTCGAAAGAACAACTACCTATTGACGACCTACTGAACTAATTGTGTTTCTTTCTCTCTCTCTATAAAAAATAGGAAAACCAAAAGGATGAAAATTGTGTAGACAAAATTCTCATGTCTCTAAAATAAAATATAGACTACATGATTTGTAGAGCCTTTAAGCTTATGAAACTGTCAAAAAAATGATTGTAGGGATTAACATGAATATTAATGGGCATCAGTTGAGCAATTGATGGATGGACATCAATGCAACCGTGAATGAGCTGTAACAGCTGAGACATTTCGGTTGTCTCGTGAGATCCTCCGATATTTCAATTTTATTCAAAATCTTTCTAAATTTTTGACAACCCTCACATGGATGGACTTGACAAAAAACTGACGTAAAGTACAAAGCAAATTTGGAGAAAGGGCACATTAGATAAACTCCATATATGATAAGTAGCTTTTGACCTCGAACCTTCTTTTGTGAAAGCCTATTTGATTTATTGGCAAATCAGTGAGCATGATGTCTTAAACTATTTTGTCATTTGTAAAAACCAAGATAATAGACTCCACACGTGAACTTCTTCTAATATAGTTCAGTTCTCATTATCGTGTTCATTTTGACCAAGAATATGCGTTCTAGTTCTACAAGTGTTTTAAAAATTTTATCTTCTCAAATTCTTATTGAAGCGATTATACTTCACACTAATATAGATGATCTTTTATCAAGAGTATGTTATTATACTATGCTAGGAATCTCAATCTCCCAACGTGTAAGAGTCATTGAAAGTCATTGCTTATCCTGCTTGACATTAGTGTTGCACCATAGGAAATGATAAGAGAATCAATTTTCTTAGTGATCTCCAAAACCACATGAGATTAGATTGTTCCGTTGAACCTTAATCTTGAGATCTCTAATCAATAAGTTTGAATTTTCATCACATTATTTTTAACGTCATAGTCTTTAATCCCATTTCCATTGATAGTTTAATAACTAGCTATAAAATTAACCTTTTGGTTAACGTATTCGTAATATTGTCCTTTGACTGCACATAGTCAATAGAGACAACTCCAGTTGAGGACAGTTGTGAATAGAGACAATCCTAGTTGAGAACAGTTATCTAATGGTATTGTGTCTACGACGAATATGTCTAGACTTTCCATATGCGTACTACAGGTTTCGACCATCGAGAAACATTTTCTCAAAATTAGCGTATCCATTTTGCCTTTTTAGGTTTCTTGTCTAGAGCAATAAACTCTAACTCCATCATAGGCCGTGCTATACACATTTATTTGGAAGATTTTCAACACGCAGCTGCATTTGTTAGTAGGAAAATATATTTACTTATGAAGTTCGAATTTTTTATATCAGACATCTAGTTTGCATCATCGTAGCCTTCTAGTATCGTAGGATATCTGCCATAATGTAGCCCATAGTCACAATTGTACCTCAACTGTCACACCACCTTAACTATCGCTTTCGAGCGGTGCTTTTCTAGATCTACACAAATTCACGTGTCCAAAAAATGAAGCATTTCTCGGTTTCTTGATCACGTTCTTGTGAATATCGAGTAGCTCAGATTATGCACAAGAATCCGACATGCATCACAAAAATTGCAGAGTTAACGATTTTCTGACATTTCCTCACCCTTTTGGGTATAAGTACCATCACATTTGTAAGATACCTCTACATTCTGAAGAATTAATAGGAAAGCTCTCATCCCCCACATTCTTGAATTTTTATTACTTTTCTTTCACAACACCACAATTGTGATATGATTCAGAAAGTGAAATGTTTCAATCCACATGTTTCGTAAAAAATTAGAACTTATTAACATAACATTCATTGTTGTCTATTGTTATGTTGACTCTCAAACTTTATTCTAAAAAAGAACGAGTTTTCTAAAATCTCAACGTTGCTCTCAAGTAGGAACACATAGCACTATTTTGCGCTATTAAAAATATAAAATACTTTGTCCACGCATTTATACGAACTTCAAGTCGCACGTATTATTGGATCAAACCCATTGATTCATTACTTCTTTCAGCATATTGAAAAGTTCTATGTCAATTTGACTTTCATACCGATAATAATTTGTCAAATTTGCTCATTCTGATTGACTAGATGAGCATATTTTCGCAGGATCACTATAGGTATCAGCAGTTATGGTCACACCTCTTAAAATAATACCACAATTAATATTCTCATTATCAGAGCTATCTTTTCCTTTTTTTCCCCAAAAGTTTTCTGCCCCCAATAAATTTACACAATCGGTGTAAATTTATAAGTTGCAAAGTAACATAGTCAAACAGAAAATCTATTATTTTGCATCAAGGCAAAAAATAACATTTTTTTTTTTTGAAATAATATGTCTCAATGTTAGACCATTAAATAATATGCTTGTTAAATAAACTCCAGTAATTTGTGCGGAGATGGGCTCTGGGAAAGTTCAATTGTTTGCAATTTTTTTCTGCAATTTTAAAATAGATTCGCCGCCTCACCGTGAGTGTTTAAAAATCGCACCGACGCTCATTTTTTAGGTAAAACAGTTCTCTCAGTCGAAAGAACACATACTGTCAAACTAACTATATTTGCAACTCTCCACAAAAAATACAGAAACCGAAATGATGAAAATCATGTAGATGAAATTTCCATGTCTCTAAAATAAATAGAATACACCATTTATAGAGCTTTTAAACTTATGAAACGGTCAAAAATTTGAATGAAGGGATTAATAGGAACATTGATGGAGCAACTGGTGTACCTTAATGCAACCATGAATGAGCTGTAATTGCTGAGAAATTTCGATTGTCTCGTGAGAACCTCCAATGTTCCAATTTCAATCACAACGCTTCGAAACTTCCAACATTTTTTTCTTTCATTGTCATTTCATCTGTTCAATTTTTTTTTTTTAATTTATAAAATTCCTTTACAAATTCACGATCCAAACAGAGTGTACGAATTAACATCTGAATGCACTGCATTATTACCTCCCGACTAGCAGATTTTCAGGTTTAATTACTCTAGGGTGCATGCTCCATAGCTTAGGCTCTCACCATACTTCATTTCTAGGGTTAGCCTCTCAAACAATGTGGTCACTACTACTCTCCCTCTAAGGGAGGGCATTTCAAACACCAAACATTAACCGTTTCTCTATACTTTGCCCACTTGCTTGGGGAACCTATTCGTCCTTCCTAGCATTTAAAAGTTTATTTATTTCCAACCACATTCTATTTTTGTCTCTTCTAAACAAAAAAAGAAAGAAGCAAATTAAAGATCGTGAGATAGAGCGACGTTAAGTGCTCTCATTTTGACTTCAAAATTTCTTCATTTATAGTAACATTCGACTGATCCCACCCCCTTCCGATGGATCGGAGGTCATGACACATATATCAATATCAAGTGCTATATGAGCTCAATATTGTGAGTTGTGATAAAAGTAGCTTCTTCTTCCCTAAGGGAAGGTCAAGTTTATCACCCTCTTAGAAGCACAAGGGTTAGTATAGGCTATATAACTAACTAGCTAGCTAAGTCTTGTAGTTGCTTAGGTGCATTGATCCCTTTTATAGTGTGCTTTGTTATGTTAGATGGTATGTAGATTTGGAACCCAATTTAAAAGCTAGCTCTAACCTTTAATCCCTCGTTTATATTGTTATTTGGTCTCTAAATATGATTAGCATTTTTTCTTTATCAGAAAAAAGCGATATGAAGATATATTGATAGAAGAGAAAAGGATTAGAACAATCCAAACCCTACAGCATTATATTAATTACTGATATTTAAGCACACAACAAAATGAAGAAATTAATATAAACATGGACACAACAAACATACCCAAACACCGTGTCCAACGACTTGAAATAGCAACATCATTAAAAGTAATTCTCATTATAGTCGATTACATAATAGATGCAATATTATATCTTTTTGAAGTGTCTATTACATTTGATGAGTATTCTTGGTATCTCACACACATATATCATTCACTCATAAAATAAAAAATGACAAAAAAATAAAGAAAATTATATGAAGACTTATGTCTTCATTTACACACATAACGAATATATAAATCGATAATTACCCCAAAACAATTTCTCATGGTCTAGGCTCTTGTGGATTGCCAGAGGAACACAAGGCTGAACCAAAAGTGTGATAATTGGTGTACCGGCTAGGTGCAGAAGAGTGTCGAAGCCCTTTAGGCAAGCAACTCTTGACCTCCGATCCACTTCCAAAGTACTCGTGTTGTCCGCGGCCTCCGATGGGTTTGAATGCCACATAGTCCTGTGGCTTTGACTCAAGCGGCCTCGTGGCGGTAGCAACCCTAGAAATGGTGGCTGGTGGTGGGGTTAGGAGGAGGAGAAGGGGGAGAATGGCCATGAATAAGAGAGTGGTACTAGACATTTGAAAAGGTTTTTTATTTAGCTTTTGGTTTGGTTGTGGAGGATATTGTATTAAAGGGTTTGTGCGTGAAGGGCTTAAATAGGCTCGTGAGGACCATAAGTTGTAATTATCATGAACAGCTCATACATAGTTAGCAAGAAGGATTCTTAGTATTCTTGACTCGTAGATTTGTAGTGGTTGTGTGGTTGAGTTGGTTTTGAACTTTTGACATGGCAAGGTGAGGATGCCCGTGCACTTCATTACTATTTGGTTTTGGTCAAGCTCAAATTCCTTTACAACTCTTCATGACAAAAATTTCCCAAATGTATTTTGTTTTTCGCAAGGTTAATTTATGATTATAACGCTCATGACTCGACCCCATGACAAGTGTTATTATTGGGATATATACTACATAAAAAATGAGGTTTTTTTACTACTATATAGATACTGAAATTTGTCATATAAATATAATGTTTTGTATTTTAGAGTAAAGACAATTGAGAGAGATTGTTCCTTTTTCAAAGGACCCAACAATAAAATTGAAAGTTCGTGTCAGTGTAAAAGCCCTCGCAGTAAAAGCTCCAAAACCCCTAGAATTTCAATGAACTACGGTGGTTTATGATGCTTATATCCCAGTCAAAAGAAGCAAAAAAGGAACTAGATTTGGGTTCATTAGATATAATTGTTCAGTATCTGTTGGAGTGATTGTGATGAAGGCTGATGGGCTATATGGATAAAAGAAAAAAAGTTATCAGTTAAACCTACATCTTTTGGTGCAAATGAAAACAATGAAAGAATTTGGAGACCTCAGCAAAATAATACGACTAAAATCCCAGCTCAAGTATCAAACAAGCCCATATTGATTGTTTTATTGGAATAGCAAGGAAATTGTCTATAGAGAGAGAGAGAGAGAGAGAGAGAGAGAGAGAGAGAGAGTCAAGTAGAGAGAAAGGGATGGTGTTAGTAGGAGAGGATGAGAGAAAATACAACGGAGATGGGAGTGGGTATGGTGCTAATACAATACACATACCAAGAAAGAACCACAATCCATGGACCCTCATTACTAGGAGGAATACCTATGGCACCAAGCCACAAGGAGAAATGAAACACACTAATGGGTCAATTGATCAAGTGATTATTGTATTTATGGACGACGTACCATGCACAATGGATGGGGAGTGGCTTCTGTAAATCTTTAAGAGGTTTGGTAGAATAGAAGGGGTGGCAATCCCAACGAAGAGGTTAGAATTCAACCTGAACTTTGAGTTCATCAGGTTCTATTCCAAGAGTGTAGTAGTTGATGCAATCAATAATATGTATGGTGTGATCATTAGTGAAAACTTGATTCTTGTAAAGATGACCTCCTTCCCGTGGAAGCCAGTAAAGGGAGGAATCAAACAACTAAGGGGAGAAAATGCACAAAACAAGAGGGATCTTAAGAGGAAGCCACAACTTGCTCATGTTGCGGAGAAACAAAAGTATGCAAATGCAGCTACATCCAAGACCTATGCAGACATAGTTAATAACCAAGACCAACCAAGAATGAAATTTAAACTGTCTATAACAGTCCAACATATGGGTAATGAGTGGTTGTACAACAGTGCGGTGGTAGAGATGAAGTCCCCAAGGTCTATGGACTTAATCATGGAGGCTGTTACACATGCCCTTGGGCCGAATTTTGCAGTGATAGCAATAGGCTCAGTAACTGGTTCTCATCAATTTCAGGTAGGGAATATATATTTAAGGGACGAAAGATGAGTTGGCTTAGCAATTGGTTCTCAAAAAATTTCAAGTGGTCTCCTCAGTTCCAGTTTAAGTTTGATTGTTTGGTTTGGATCCCCTGTTATGGCATACCAGCAAATGTTAGAGCTCCAGTACTTTCCTAAAAATGGGGAGCTTTTGGGAAGAGGCCATGCTCATCCACGAGGATACTCTAAAAGACATGAATTTCTCAATGGTGAAGGTTATGATTTTGACCCAGTGTATGGAATCCATTAATCTGACTATTTACTTGGAGAATAATGATAACTCCTCCCTGGTTAGAATCATAGAATAATAGGTGGTCATCAATATGATTTACAAGATTCCATGCATGTGCAATATCCATAGAATAGTTTTCAAATAGTTCATACTCTGCCTCAGGTGGCTTGCACAAATGAGGAAATAGAATTGAGGAATGAGAAATATTGTTCAAGTAAATATGAAGGGGCACCTTCGTAGTTTGCATAATGGTAACTTTTATCTATAATGAGATGATACTATAGTGTGGAAAGAAGCTCCTAATGCAAATTTCTCGGTTAGATCATTTTGCCTATGTCTTAGGAACATAGATCCCCAACCTCAATCTTCAAATCCTTTAAAGTGTGTTCGGTTCAAGGTGTGCCCTCCCAAAAGTCATTTTTTCTCGTGATTGGCTTGGTGCGGAAGAGTGAAGTCAAGAGAGATCCTCCTGCAACGGGGGATCATCGCCACAAGCCAGGCCTTTGTATACTTTGCAAATCCGAGGTGGAATTAGAAAACCATCTTCTCTTTCATTGCAACCAAATTTGGACCCTCTGATGCACAATTTTATCTTGGTGGAGGGTCTCATGGTTTTCCCCTAAATCGGTTGACTATCTCTTGTATTGGTGGTCGGATTGGAGAATTTTCATTTCTTCTAGCTCGGCCGCGAAAGATCGCTAGTTATCTATACCATCCTTACTTTTGGGGACTGTGTGGTCTCCTAGAAACCAAGCCTAATTCAACGAATAGCAGCCACATTGGGAAAGGATTGTTGACGCATTCAAATTTAGACGGCACATGGGGGTTGCTTCCCACCACAAGGATCTCAAGATTGGCATCAACCAAATCCTGTATAATGTGGAGGGGTACCGTTGTAGTTTGCAACTTCCTTGATTATAGGTGACAACCCAGTGAGAGTTATGGTGGTCAGTGGAAGTGGGGTGGAATAATTTATGGTTTGCTTAGGCTTTTCTTAGGTAGGTATAGAGTTCTTGCCTCACGAATGGTAGTACACATGGGAGTGAGGGAGAGTTACATTCTTAGTTTTACTGGATTATCTACAATGTTGCAAACTACAATGTTGATTAGCTCCTCCCCTAATTATCTACAATGTTATTCCAAAACAGAGAGTCTTCCCTATCTGTCCTTGTAATTCGAGTGCCTGACCATACTAACTCTATATTGATTAGCTCATCCTCTTCCCAAGAGAATAATCTCCTTTTAAATTGTAGTGATCGAACCCTTGTATTAGCTTGCCAAATAGACAACAATGTGATTTCTTTTTCAATGTAAGCCGGAAAAATTCTAGGGAAGAGAGTGCACAATGGTTGAGTTGAAGGAGTCCAAGGGTCCCTCCAAAAGATGATAGAATGTGTATCTTTGAGCGTAAGAATCCCTTTTCAAATGCTAGAGTCCTAAGGTATTTTCTCTACTGATGGCAGCCATGCTTTTTCATGATTTTGTATATATCACAGATGACTTTCCTCCATAAATTTTCTTTCTCCACTCCAAACCTCCATCACCATTTTAGCAGCAGGTACCCATTTACGCAGTCCAAGCTTTTGATGCCTAGACCTCCCTTATTTTTGCTACGGGCGACAGACTACTATTTGACCAAATTGATCTTTTTTCCATCACCCGTCCCTCCTCAAAGGAAATTCCTTTATAGGGTTTAGATCTATTTGGCCACCTTGCTAGTAATTTAAACAATGAAAGGTAGTGACTTTTGTAATTTAAATATTAGCTATGGTATAATTCAAACACAACCATGATCTTATAACCCTGGATAATCACCCAGAGCTCAATTTTCAAATGGATGAAGACGAAGATAATGACATGACAAGAGATGATGACAACAGGGTAGTGACTCCCAATTACCTACAATCCTCTAAAGATGATTCAAATTCAGCAGGGGGCAAATAAATTGAAGCTGTATGGGGAAGACAAATCGCATGATATGGGGAATAAAGAAGTTAGATAGATAAATTGGGGACTGCATGGGAACAAATTTTAGGTTACACCTTTATATTTTAACTTAGATTATTGATTTTGAATTTAGTAGAAATGTAGAAATCTGTTTTGTCATAGTGGAAAAATTATGATTGGTTTGTAGTAAAATCTAGTAGTGTTTATTGTAAAAATCTAAAAATCACCTTTCAAATTACTCAAATCTAAAATTTGGTCCAAAACATCCA
>JABCMJ010022932.1:0-21030 GCA_014822125.1 Arbutus unedo | reverse complement strand
GAATCTCAATGATTAAGAATTGGTAATTGATAAGGTTTCAATTCAGTTTAGATACTAGATACCATTTTATCTGCATAGTTGTGTTAGGGCAACATACTCAGTCTAATATGGCTTTGTATACGATCAACAAGGGGCAATTTTGTTCACCTTTAAATTGTTTTTCTGTGTTAAAATGACGGTGTATGTAAGATAAGATGTAAAAAAACAGTTTATTCTGTTCATTGCAATGACAGACCAAGATATACCTATAATGACAGCTGCAATTATTCAAGTTCTGATAAAATGTATGCTCCACATCCCACTTACTACCATACACCTTTGCCGATGTCTCAAGCATTCGACAAGGATGCTTGATTTTTTAGGCAGGGTCCCTGAAACGAAGGGCTCAATGAAGTACTGAATGTTTTGTTTTCTTCGCCAACTGATTTGGAAGATGCACAGACGTGCTGGGGCTTCTGAGGATGGTTAGCAGTAGGTTTGTAGACGTCCGTTTAACGGATGAGGCAGTCTTCTCTTGTGCTGGTGCCATATGGTTTACTTACTGTGGAGCCTCCCCAGGACCCCAACTATGTTACACCATACACGAGGGTGACAGGGAATGATATGCATATTATTGTCTCTTTTACTTCTCTTGAGCACTATATTACTTGTGGAGATCTTTCCTTTTAATGCTTGCACTGGTGCATGTTTACAATACTTGATGTTTTGAAACAGAGTATTGGTTGGGGTGATTGGACGAAAAGGTCTAGTATGGTCTAGAGTTGTTATTTTCTCCGCCTGAAAGCTAGAAGTGTCATGTTTGAGAAAGGTTTAGGCTGTAAGCAATTTGAACGTGTTAATATAACTATCTTTTATCGAATAAATGCTAGTGTTACATGAACAAATGATGATTGTTGTTTTGTGCTGTCATTTGTTGAGTATGTATTTACTAAGCTTCTCTGCATGATGCTGAAATCCAACTGGTAGTGTTGATTTGTAAGTTGTGAATGTTGTTCTGTCAGTTACCGCTTTTTCCCATTTATGGAAATCAAATTGCCAAGTTCACTCTGGTTGCAGGCCAGAAGACCTCCGTGGGCCTTTTGGAGAGTTTGGTCCCCTAAAGGATGTTTATTTGCCCCGGGACTACTATACAGGGTGAGTGTACTTCATCTATAGAATTGTTCTTGGGCATTTCTATTTTGGACTTGGTCTTGATCCTTTCATCTGTTCTTGAGTCTACATTTTTTATGGCGTTTTCGCACTGCCAACCCACTCACTCCCCGTTTCTTTCTATTGTTGGTGATCAGTTTTTTATTGTCAACAATTGGTTGTTTTTATTTAAAGTGTTGAGGAGAAGAATGAAGTAATAAGAGTTGTTCAAGATGATCTTAATGTACTTGAAGATTGAAGGAAGTTGGGTTTGAATACTGTATGAAGAAGTTCAAGTCTTGAAGAGTTTCAACTCACATTTAAACTTTGACCTGCACAAGGTTAGCAGCCTTGTAATTGCTTTACTTGAGTTGTATAAAGCGTGAGCAGCGTCTTTGTGCTCATCTGGGTATTCCTTGTTTTGCTGGAATCAGTTTTTTCATTGTGGTAACAATTGTAGGAACATTTGTGGTTTATATACATGTGGAACTGCAATACCCTTGTAGAGTTCAAATCACGATTCCGACTCGTATTGGTTCTATGGTGTAGGGAGCCACGTGGTTTTGGTTTCGTGCAATATTTGGATCCTGACGATGCTGCGGATGCCAAATATCATATGGATGGTCAAATTCTTCTTGGTCGGGAGCTGACTGTTGTATTTGCCGAGGAAAATAGAAAGAAGCCTGCAGAGATGAGGGCAAGAGAGCGATTGAGGTAAGCCGTTTTGTAATTAGTTGGGACACTGACATAATTAGGGGCAGAGTACTTTGTTGGAAGGTGGGTCAAACACATTAGTCGCATTCGGAAACGACGGAAGGGCTAACTTTGTTAGTTGGATATTTGGGATGATTCTTCTTGTATTTGTGGGGTCAATTGGGTCATACGCCAATACAAATTGGAGACCTATTACGGGAAAGTTTTCCAACTCAGCGTGTCACTTATCCCCGCCCTTTGAACATTAGGGGATCTTGTTTTTGCTCTAATTGGAGTGACATTTTTTTTGCAGTGGTCGGGGGTCTGATGGGGGGAGGTCCTCCTCTCGTTATTCTCGCTCACCAAGGCATCCAAGATCTTATTCAAGGTATGAAGCTCGAAGTCTTAGTACTTTTTTGCCTTGCATGGTTATGATGAAGTAACGGTTGCTAATGTCTTGAATACTTGAGACAGGTCGAGGCATAGAGAGAGGTCTTACCCAAGGTCCCCATATGGTTCAAGCTACAGAGAAAGGTCGTACTCAAGGTCCCCATATGATTCAAGGTATAGAGAAAGGTCTTACTCAAGGTCTCCTTATGGCTCAAGGAGCCGGAGTGGAAGCCCAATTAGGAGTCGGAGTCCGGCCTCTTATGATTACTAGAAGTAACTTTGGCAGAGAGCAGTTTAGACTGCCAAAATGTATTTGGAGACTTCTTCCCGGGGTGTTTGGACAATGAGCTTTGTGCTGCTCTTGATATGGTAGTGTAATGTGGTACATTTGTTTCTGGAGACCCTTTAGTACTGGAAATGTTGTAGCTGACATTGTGTTTTTATGGATATTGTACCTTGTGTCTTCTAGCTGTGATTTTTTTTTTTTTTTATGGAAATTGATAGTTGGCATGTTTTTTAGCTGCCTATAACCATGAAATTTGTTTAGTTTTCTGTGTGTTTGTGTGGACGATAGCCTAAGGAACCAGGGACGGGTGGACTTGGGGTTGTTCCATACACTCTCGTTTATCAAGTACAGATAAAGACACTCTGGGCCATGTAAAGATCAAACTAAATGAACAGATTTGAGAGTTAGTCGAGTAAAAAACACTACTAAAACTGAAATTGAAGATTTGGCAATTTTAAGTAGAAATTAGATGAGAATCAAAATCCTCAACTCGCATAACAATACGATTACAGATGCTACCACTTAATTTCACTCGCATAAACAAAACATGATTGATGACTATTTCACTTTTTCAGGGAGAAACGAGCAAGCTTGACGCTTCACAGAACAGAGAGAGATTTAGCACTAGTTGCAAAACCAAGTCAAACATCCTAAAACAAGCACACACGTATGTACATAGAGCCATATAGGCGCGTCCGTGCGTACACACAGACACACCAGTCTCACAGAGAGAGAGAGAGAGAGGAGAGGAGAGGTTCGTTTGAATTTAGTCGCGAAGACGGTGGGCGTGCCAGCAGAGAAGCATGGAGATAGAGCGGCGGAGGATGTAACAACGAGCCCTCTGCTGCTGCACCGTCGCCATGCACCGCCTCCAAAATTCCGATATCGGTGCTGTTACAGCCGTTGACAATGATGATGATGATGATCCATTATCCTTCCTTTGGTCAGTAACACTCGAAGTACTCATGTTTCCATCCATCCTTATGAGTCTCTCTCTCTCTCTATAATTACATCACAGAAGCTGAATATTATTATATTATATATATAGAGAGAGAGAGAGAGATTGGGGCGGTTGATTTCACTTCTGGGGGAATCGGAGAAATAAAAGATGCGTAGAAGGAACAAAGACGGGGACAAACCGTTATCTCGCGCGAATAAAGACAGGATAAAGGCACACGACGTCGTTCCATGACAACAAAAAATTGTCTGCGTCTCCTGTCCGTGGCTCCATATATATTGTCTTGTACAATAGTTTGTATATGATATGGGCTTCCAGAGTCTCTCGGCCCATTTATCTTCTTGTCACCAAAAGTCTGCACTTCAGCCCATTGTCTACCGAAGAAAAAGAGTTTGTGAACACGGGGGGGGGGAGGTGGTGGTGGGGTTAATTAGTTTTCCATTATATTTACGTTTAAAAGTTATTTTTTGGTCTTATCTTTTAAAAAATACCTAAATTATCCTAATTTTTAAAATTACACAATCAATGTATTACCATATCAATTTGACACCCCAAAAACCGAGTTCACAGGATGAAGGTTTGAAAAAAAAGACGATTGGCGTTTTCGGCTTTGAAGGCAATGATGATCTAGGGCTCTAATGGTAAATTTACCATCATGACATTCATAGGTGAAACTTTGGTGGAAATTCTTAGCAATTAGTGATAGTAAATTTGCAGATATTTTTTTACATGTGATGATCAATTTGCTTACTTGATGATTAATTTGCTAGGGTCAATGGTAAATTTATTTTTCTCTATAAATGTGATGGTAAATTTGCATATATTTTCTACATAAGACGATCAATTTTCTTACTTGATAGTTAGTTAGTTAAGATTGATGATAAATTTGCTAGCCTCTATATATGTGACGATAAATCTCCATATATTTTATACATGTAATGATAAATTTGTTTATATGATTGTTGGTTTGTTCATGTCATGGTAAAATCATTGCCCTCTATAATTGTGATGATAAACTAACAGATGTAATGGTTAAATTGCTTTAAATCTTTTGTTAATTGCCATAGTAAATTTCTATAAATCCTTTCTATAGTGTTCAACAACTATCAACCTACAACGAATGCTAAAAAAAAGGAACAATAGTAAAATAAAACCTCACTCATCACGTGATAATGATTGTCTCTGACTTTTTGAAAAATATCTTTTACGTTTAACGATGAAATTCTTCTTCTAACTCATAACACTTGATTTTCTTTTTTATATGTCTGGAGTATTTTTCAATTTGTTTGGGGGAGGATAAATACAAGAAATTCAAATCCCGATGAACAAATACAAAAAAATTGGAAGGTCACCCCGGTATATAAGATTCCTGTGAAGAACAGAAACAGAAACGGGATCAAAAGACTCCATAGTCACTAAGACAAATTTAGGAGGATGAATACAGTAACTTCGGATTTATTCATATGAACAAATGCAGAGAATATCTTCCTCTAAATATAATTCCAGTGAATATGTATTGGGATTTTGGTGAATATCTTTTGGATTTTGGTAATTATCTTTTGGATTTCGGTGAATATCTTTTGGATTCATATGATATATTTTATCATATTTGTTTTCATTTTTTATGCTTAATTTTATAAGCTACCAAATTGGGAATGGGAGTTTTCACTTGAAATAGATAGAAAAGTAAATTAACACACAAAATTAATGGCAAAAATATCAAATCATGTAAAAATGAGATGAAAACATAACTTAAAAAATCTGATAAAATAAAAATCTACGTAGCGTGGGCTCATAAAATCTTAATTTAAATTACCAAAATAATAATAACGAACGTGACTATTTATTTAAGCAAGGCGGTCTACTTAATTCTTTCGTACTTCTTTAAATGTTGAATAACTCTCAAATGTAAAAAATACTATCAAAGGATTCACACTGTCGGTAGAAAAATACAAAAGGAAATTTAATAAGTGTCTTGATAAAGGCGCCAGTTAATAAACATTGATTTTCTTACCGAGATGACCCAAAACAAAAAACAGGTGTTTGCAAACATATTTTTATTTAAATATTTGATTGCGGATTTATTCTTAACATATTATTTTGAGTATATTTTATTATTATAATATTTTTTCGTAATTAAAATCGGGACAATATTTTATAAAGACCTTTTTTTTTTTCACATTGTCTTTGTATTTTTACGCGATTCATTAAAATTGCAGAGGCGAGAGACAACCGCTGTTATCCCACCCGTTTTTTATCTTCCCTTCTATTTTTTTAATACTCCTCCTTTCATGTCTCTCTTGCGACACTCTCTACTCCATTTTCTTCTCTCACTCTCTCTCCTTTTCCTTTAGCTTTAGCTTTATTTTTTCCTCTCTTCTTTCTTGTTTGTTTCTAGTTTTCGTTTAGGGAGCTAACACCCATTTTAACCCAATGCCTCCTCTAAACTATGATCTGATGAGGTATCAAATGGTGTCAAATTGAGGTGTAATTCTAGTATGTTATTCTTGACACTAGTAAGTACATATTCGACGATCACGATTGATCTTGACACTAGTATATTATTCTTGACACTTGCTCACCATGTTCATTGTTCTCATCCGTGTATACATCTTTTTTTCGTGCTTGACATCAGCTCCATCTACCACAACACTCCCCACAAGCCTATATAAATTGCCCACCATTTGTCAATCAGGAAATCACTGTCTAATTGTCTTCACTTGCAACCCAAATCATAGCTGCACATCTAGATGATAGAATTTCGCCATCTGATAGAACCAGACTATCTTTGGCCATCGTTGATTACCTCCGCAATCCATATTTGGTCGCCTTAATCAAACTCCAATCTCCATCATTGTGAACTCTCCCAGCACCACTCATCAACCATCAATATATATTTCACTGCAATTCGAATAATCCAATTTCACCTCAAACGATATTTTCATGTTCGCCTCTGCTCCCAGAACAACGTGTCGACACTCCACTAAATCACCAAGGTAACTTAGGAACATAAACAATGAAAATAAAAGTGACGGTTGCGTCCGAAACGCTCCAAAGTGGTGATAATGACTAAACTACAAAATTACCAAAAGTCTAAGTCCTAAATTGCAGAATTACAAACCTAAGTGACTGAATTGAAATACTTAAAAACTATAGGGACATGTGGTGTAATTTATGGGCATGACACTATTCTTTGAGCCAGGTCGAGTCGCTCGGACAATTTAATCTATAGGTTTGGATTGAATCAACCATCCGATTTTGATTTAGTTTGACTCCAATTGTAACATTCTCCAATGGCACCCGCCACATTGGATCATTTTCCTTTCAACCATTTGCAAACATGTCCAGTCACCATGGAGAGAATTATAATGTGTGTACAAAATATCGGAAAAATTTATACAAGAACACTCAATTCTCTCTCTCTCACCATTTTTATCTTACACTCTCTAATTTTGCCCTCATCTCACACTTCCTACCCCTCACCTCTATCTCATCAAAGCCTCTGTAGAACTCACAGAAACAGAAGCTCCACTATCTCCCGAAGGAGGAACACTTACTAGTCAACTCACTGACCGGCGACCGCTGTTGTCTCATTTTGCTCTGATTCGGATTTCTCCAAATCCCGAAACTTCAACAATTGAGGCAACTTTTGTCAATTTATCCCCCCCCCCACACATGGGTGGGACCAAGCACTGGAGACCACTGACAAGCACTACACTAGCTTTAGTCGTGGGATCATTGTTAGATTATTATTTAATTATTTTTAATTTTAATTTAATTTATTTGTGAGTTATTAGTTTGTCTTAATACAAATTTCAAAAAATTAAAAATTATGTTTAAAAATTAAAAAATTTAAAGAAAACAAAAATTAAGCAAAACAGAGTTTGTTTGAGTTTATTTTTCCAGATTTATCTTTAGCTTTTAGGCATGATTTTATAATTTTTATGTTTATTTCATTGAGATGAATCAATAAATTATAAAAAATTGATGTAAAAATAACAAATGTAATTTTTACAAAAAAATACATTGTTTTGTAATGTATTTTAAAAATGAACTAGAGAACGAAATTTTTAAAAAGAGCTTTTAGAATTTTTATTTTAGAATTATTCATTATTAAAGAGTACAAATATTATAATATATCCATTCGCTTTTCAATTTAATTACCACCTTTCTACAACCCAGACGCGAAATCCTATCTCCAATTATTATGGACATGCCTTGTGAGGATTATCTATACGATCATACTTTCTATCGTTTGGGTGAATGTCTAAATATTACACATATAATTTTTGCAAATCACTTAAACTGACGACGTTTTGATTTGAGAAAAAACTATTTTTTTATCCAAATTGTTCATAACATATTCGGGTCATTCTCAATACAAAACGATGTCGTTTTAAGTAATATACAAAAGTGATGTATATGTAGCACTCTTAGTGAATATATAAGTGAAAATAGCTAGCTCTACGTAATTGCCTAGTGTTCAAAGAAAAAGAAAGAGAGAGAGAAAAAAAAAAATTATGCTGTGCAAGAGGTGGATGTAGAATTGGAATTTCATTTTAATTAGTAATTACCATGAAAGCTATGAGATTGGAACTTCTAAATTAGTGATTTTAAATCAAACAAATTACAAAGTTAACATTCAACATGTGTGTTTTGGGACCACTTTCTTGGTAATTAATGGCAAAGAAGATGGTGCATGCAAGCCTTGGAAAGGGAAATCAACAACGTCCCAAAGGAAGAAGACAAAAATTAAAAAATCCCACTCAAGACAACTTGCCAAAGAAATAAATTATCATTTTTGTTGGAGTTGAATGCATTTTTTTGAACAAGGAAAATCAATCCGCAGGTACACCATTTAATTTTGAAAGTCAGCTTTCAAATGTCACATATTCCTATTCAAGAGTGATAATTGGTGTCCAGTACATTTCTTCCTTTGCCAATTTCACTAGGAAAATAATATTAATTCGACTTTCATTTTGACGCTAACAAGCAATTGCAAGTATGTAAATTGTAACATGAGCTTTAAAGTGGGGATTATTTATTGACACTGAAATTTACACGACTTAATTATTGTTCGATTAATCAAGAGAAATAAATATTTTTAATTAATTAAAAATAATTAGTCAAAATTATCAAATAAATATTGGGACTCAAAATTATATAGATTTGGTTCATCTAAAAAGGTGAGGACCACAAAAAAATAGAGGTGTTAGCCTAATTAGTCAAATGGTCATGCAAAAGGTCCAGCCAGGCCACTCTAATTTTGCTATGTCAATAAATAAGTAAATAATATATTATTTATTTATTTTATATTAACTTGAGTTTTTCTCCATAAATAGAAGATGAATTTACTTAGAAAGGCAAATCAATCAAGCAATATTTTTCAAATTAAAAACGCTTTCTTCTAACCTATAAATAGAGACTCTCGCAGTATGAAAAAAAATAACGAAGGGATTTCGGATCAGAAGAATTTCTAAGCATTCTTGCATTCTCCAAGCCTCTTTTCAGATTCTTCTTTCAAACTCTTGCGAAGAATCAACAAGTACTCAAACATCGCTGATTCGTCTGCAACTGTACTCTCCTCCGAGATCAAGTTGTTCAAGTCATCGATCAAAGCCACTACTTCTTCGATTTCTTCATTTAAGAAGTCATCAACTAGTTCATTCAACAACAATCTTTAACAATCATTGAATCGCTACCATAATCGGAGATCGAATCAGATAATTAAATCGTTCTTTCGTTACGAAAAACAATAGAGAGTTGTATCCATTATTCATTTTAAATCAATAAAATATTATTTTATGTATCTTTTTTTTTATCTCTATTATATGACTCGATTTTGTGTATTCCACTAGTATTTATGGAAGTTAAAATTATGTATTCCTACTCTGCATTCACGCATGAAACAAAAAACAGAATTTTGAGCTAACCTCTTTGACTATTGAAAGTCAGAAAATCAAATGATAATTACGAATTTTAGTAGCTGGAGTCTTAGTTTTGGTAGCGAGTCCCAGTGCGGGGAGTGATCTTATTGTTATACTTGGGTGGCTGTCAAACAATTGGAGATTTAAAATTAAAAATAATATTTTCGCACAAACATTGAGTATGAAAAGTAACTATTTTAACACTTGATAATGGGTAAGGGTGTACATAGTTCGGATTGGTGCGATTCCGTAAGAATCTAATAACCAGAACATTCCTAACAGTTTGAGAAAAATGTAAATTAAAACCTAATCATTATCAAGGTAATACCTAACCAAAACCAATCCTCAATTTCGGATCGGGTCGGTGCGGTTCCCGATTCTATCTGCAAAATAGCAGAAAATTTCACACCAGTAGAATATCACAAAATAGCTCAAAATTTCATTACTATTTGAATATCCAAACTACCAGTCTATTACTATGCTCACTACGAAAAAAGATTAAACAACCCTCAACATAGTCTAATTACCATCGAAATAGCTTAATGCATTGATGGAATGAACTAGGAGAGAGAGAAAGAGACGTGAGAGACTAACAAATAAGAATACAACCTATTTAATAGGATTATATTTAATAACCCTGTTGCCTATTGGAGTCTCCAAAACTTGGAGAGTAGGTAATATTTTTGGGAAAATATAGAAAATGGAAGGTTTTTGCTTGGAAAGTAAAAATATTTTTGAGAAGTGGAGTAATATTTTGTTTTCTTAATTAATTAAGGAAAGTTGTATAGTCAAATTATTTTATTTCCTCAATTACTGGTATATACAAATGAGTACATATATAGGTATACATATAAATTTATATACTCATTATAAACGATTCCGGTTAGGTTTGAACCGCGGATTGATAACAAAATCAATTACCGAACCAATATTTACGGTTTTTACTTTTTTAGAACCAGAACCTGACCACTAGACCATAGAACCAAACCAAAATGAACGGTTGGATTGGTTCGGTCTGGTTTTCCTATTTTTTGGATTTTCTTGGATACTCCTAATAATGGGTGTTAAAATTTAATAATTTGATCTAAATCTATAAATTATTTTAATTAGGTCGCTTTGGTGACAAACAAACCATATCATAACATAGATTTAAAATTAAAATAATAACTTTCGTACAAACTTTAAGTAAATCATATAATTCATTGATAAAATTTTAAAATTTGACTTGATATACATAAACCATATTGATTGGGTCACTCTGGTGACTTCCAAATCCATTATAGTATAAATATCAAATAAAAACAATAAATTTCACTTAAACAATCAGGTGAACAAAATTCATTCAATTAAAACTCTGTAATTTAGTGTTCGGTTGAGTGTTTCTGAAATAATTTTTGAGAAAAAAATTCTGAGATGTTATTTAATGTAAGTGTTTCATAAAAAATTTGAGAGTTAAATTTTTTTCGACATTTTTCGGTGTTCTCTCTCTCTCTCTCTCTCTTTATAGGAAAATAAATATTGTTTGAGAAAAAAATAACAATGTTTGGAAAAAAAATTTCAAATATAGTTCACAAAATTTTTTTAAAATTTTTAAAAAAAACCCAACCGAACACAATTTAATATTTATGAAACATATTGATTGGGATCACTTGGTAACTACCAAAATTTTCATAACATCACTATCAAATTCAAACAATAAGTTTCACATAAACATTAGGTGAATAAAAATTGTTCAAATTATAACCTGATATCTATGAATCATATTGATTGGGTCACTTTAGTAACTACCAAATCTTTCATGATATAAATATCTAGTCAAAATGTTTTTTTTTTTTATCAACAAAAAAATATCTTGGTATTAATAAGAGAAATATTACACCCTACTCCAGAAAGAAACGACTAGGCTGGGTTCCAATGCTAAGCTGGATAACAATACCAAACACTACCTTACTAACATGATCCCTTTATAAAACAAAAACCCCCTCAATTTTTGTGTTCTTCCCAACTGTGCACTTTCAGATGATAACTTCATGCACGAAAAAAGAGATTGGGAACACTACAGGGCCCTTTCATATAATGTGCAGATAAAACGACGTAGTTTTGTTCGTTTTGCTCTCAAAATTACATTATTTTAATTTCATACATTTTGATAATAATTCGCGTAATAAGTTAAAACGATATATTTTCAAGGGCAAAATAGACAAAATTATGTCGTTTTGTCTGCACTATAGAAATGTGCACTACAGTTTTTCCAAATTCCGAAGAAAGAAAAAGAAATGATTTTCACATATATCTTTTGTCTATTTGCACTCATTTTTTTGTCTTTATTATGCAAAATTACTGAGGGATCCTTCTATTTAAACACAAGAGATGAATAAAAATTATTTAATAAAAAGGTATTTCGGTAACTTTGTACAATAAAGACTAAAAAAAAGTATAAATAGACAAAAGGAATGTGTGAGAATTAAATCCAAAAAAATTAGATTTATTTGTCCGGCTAATATCTGCTAAATTTGCACCTTTTGTATGGTGTCAGTTTTTCCCATGAGTTAAAGATGGTAGGGACGGAACTACGAGAGGTCGTTCCTGCAAGGAAATTTTTTTTTAATTATTATATAGAATATTTTTTATAAAATATATATGTTTGTTCTTGTTAAATATTTTAAAAAAAAAATTTAAATAGTAAGCTCGTCCTTGCATAGTAAAATTCTCGGCTCCGTCCCTAAAAGATGGATTATTAGATTGTGTTGTATAATTGTTTGGTGAATAGAGTTGTTGTGGCTATTATGTTCTCCTTCTTTTTTTTTTTTTTTTAAAAAAATCAGTTCGCATTTGTTTATTTCTATTTTTGGGTCACATTCATACAATTTCGTCAAAATTATCTAACAGGGACATTTAAAGTTTTTTGTTTTCAAATTCATTCGATTTATTTTTAATGATCATAAAATTAAGTACATTATATCTTGATATCATGCGTACTATTTAAATGCTAATTAAATGATATGAAAAATAAATATCTTACATGATTTAATATTGTGAATCTCATGGGACCCACCCGCTTTATTGAGGTTCTTGAGATTATATTTACGTTGGAGTTCAACTTCTAATTAACCAAATAAAATTATTTTTTTTAAATTCTTTAAATGACTATGAAAACTCCAAGTCCTGCTTTTATTTTATTGCATATGTGTTTGTATCGATTACCACAAAAAGATGGTACAAGAATTGGCGAGATTAGTTGGGTGTTATAACGGAAATATCACTTGAATTGACCCATATAAAAATATTGATGTAAAAATCTGCATTATAATAAATCTAATTCATTTCTAGAGTATTTGAGTGAAACAAATAATATTAATTATTAAACAATAAGAAGAAGATTCTAGCTTCTCAGAAAAACTTTCAGATTTGTAAGAAAATCTCGAGTTCTCAGAAAACCTCAACATCTAAAAATTTTTAGCATGATTTCTATCATCTAATAAAACACAAACCGACACTACAAGATCTCTGATAAGTTGCAGCAGTCCTTTAGCACTAATGTACGTCTTTCTTGTAGAAAGTGATGATTACTCCTCCTTTATATTTGTTTGACGATAATTCTTAGACCTTTCAACTCGATTATCTTTTTATACACACGCCATTCATTCAATCATGATGAGAGTTGATTGCTTTAACCCAATGAAATAATTTTCCACTGCCACTTCTCATCACAATGAACCAAAGCACATTGGCCTTTGCAAAGCTAAAAATCAAACTTACTACAATGATTATAAATTTACCAATAGAGAAATGCACTACTTTCTTATTCATGAATATGTAAAAGATTCAGCTTCCTACAATGGAAAAGGTGGAAGGAGAAAGTTAATATTTTTTCTTTTTCTTTCACTAATTCCTTCACAAAATTCAAGATCCAAATACAATCTTGGTAAAATTTTTGCATTCCTTTCCTGTACTAAAACCAAAATAGTATTTAAGTACTAATGTTTACTCTCCACATTAAAAACATTCGTTCTCGAAATTTGTTGTATTCTAATTAGTTCTCAACATCCTTTCAAAGATATATATTTCTGCAACATTCTAACACACAAGCATATATATATATATTTGCACAACATCGTAACATACTTATAACTTAGTCTATATAAGTAGTTTAACTACTTTAAGTTTTCTAGAAATAAAGCTTATAATTTGTTGAAGTAATATACTGTACTTCAACACAAGTAAACCTTTGCAAAATGGAGTTTTCGTATTTTCACTGTTTAAGTAATACAATGAAGAACGTAAACACCAAATTGGAGATCATGTTTTGTGCTTTACTCTCTCTAGTTTTGTGCTTTACTTTCTCTCTACCACCACCATTGACTCACTCACCCATTCTTGAATTTCTTTGAGGCCTTGAGAGTGTTTGTCGTGCTTAGTTGATACCTTGAGTTTGATCGTGATTCTAAAATTTGGAGGAGGAGATTTAAAGCTCGGTGAACTCGTAGAGTCAAGGTTTTTCATTCATCATTAAATCATTCGAACCAAAGCTTGAGATAGGGATGTTTAAACTTCTTTATTTGTTCATGGGTGTTTTGGTTGAGTTCTTGCATGATTGGGTCATATTTGAAGGAGATTTGAGAAATTTTGTGCGTACTTTTGAAATCTGCAAATTCCAAAAATCGTCTACGTCGCTTGAACCACATGTGTATTTTGGAAGTCACTCAAGCGACTTGTCCATTGACTCTTACTGTCATGGGGTCACTCGAGCGACCATCACTTTGCTCGAGCGACATGTCTTGTTTTTAGGATTTTTGGCATTGATCACGAGATGGTTTTATTATGGTTTTGGACCATGGTATAGTAACTTATGTTACGGTTATTGGATTAAATGCCTTTTTTGCACATTGTGAATTCGTTTATGTTATTCCCGAAAAGCTATAAATTGTTGAACATATGTTATGAACTTGTGAATCATTTATGCATTTGACATGATGCATTGTGGACTAACCTTTGTGAGGTGACATGCTGGTGATATTTTTTTTTGAAAGGTAAAAGTATATTAAATGAGAAAAGGAAAACAAAAATTGGATGGTGAAACCCACTAAAGATAATTACAAGTATCCACCTACTTTAATAAGAGCCCTAAAAAAATCCCAACCTGAAGAACACCCCCATACCCTGAGCTCCCCCGCCACACTAAGAGGACGACAGCCTTCATTGGAGAAGATGGCTCTGGACAATAGCAGAAGGGTTGTATAAGACATTGGCAAAGGAGAATCTATCTTTGTTGTGTCGATCCATGACTCTGAGAATTCATCTAATCCTGATCTCATCTTCTACGTTGCTCCAATTCACTGATTTTTTCTTGAAACGCACTTGGTTCCTCTAAACCCAGATTGAATAAATTATCGAGGTCGACAAGGATTGCCATAGGAGACATGCTGGTGATATTTGAATTAATGCGAGCCTTCTTAGAGAGTGGTGCTAGTTATGAAAATTGTCTAGTTTCCCAAGAGAAATCGTGATAGTAGGATGATATATCTTGGTTAGCCATTTTCGAGTGAGGTGCTAGTGTGATAATGGGAACCGAAGAAAAATGTATAATTGGTGAATTCTTACATATATGGATTGGATGAAAACGTCGAAATGTGAAAGGAACTAGTGGATCTTAATATAACTTGTAGCACTGGTTTCGTTTCGTAATTTACTTACATAGTTATTGAACTATTCACGTAACATTTCATATCATTTCATATTCATATAATGTTGGCATAGACATTCTTACTGGACTGTGTAGCTTACCCTATCATTTTCAGGCGATGTCTCGGACGCTTAGCGTGAAGTGTGTGCAATGCATATGATGATGCATATTTTGAAGACTTTTGATAAGAGTTACTCAGCATCTTTGAACCAATTTTTGAAAGATGTATAGTAACTTATTTACGTTTTATTTCTTCATCTTTGAAGGAAAATGTAAACGTTTGAACTCTAATATTTCATTTGGCGTATATAACAGGTCAGAATTGCCTATTTTAATGAACACTTTGAACTTGGCTTTTGATGTTATACTTATGAATGGAAAGAATTTGGGATATTGGATTACTTATTGAGTATCGTGATGTTTTAATTATGTAATATTACAATTTAAATATGTTGAAAAATGAGAGCATGACAGTCATCATAAGATTTATGAGATCTAATTGTTTACCTTTTGAAATAGAAAATATAACATCCCGCTCCCGTCTTATACAATATTGTCCACTTTGATCGACTAAATCCTATAGACTTTGCAGTAGGTCAGCCAGCTCTAGATTGCTCCAGGATAAGCGTGCTTAATTGTGAAATTTTATTTGATTTTGGCGTTCGCACGGCTTTAAAAGGTCTTGCACAAGGTTGGGTCATGATTTATTATAAATACTATTGAACTTACATTCACAAAGCAATATGGGACCCTTGAGCACCCATTTGAATATCCACCGAGACATTCCCTCCGAACACTTGACCTAATAGCTGGCACCACAATCTGGTTAGGGTGTCACAATCTCCTCTACTTAGGAACACATGTCCTCGTGTGAAGGCGAGATTTGTTCCACATTTTCAGTTGGTGTAGGCTCTGATAGCATTTGTAATGCCCCCCTCCCGCTTTATACATTATTATCCGCTTTGACTTCCCAAACTCTATAGACTTTCCTCTAGGTCACTCGTCCCTTAATTGCTCTAGGATGAGCACGCTTAACTGTGAAGGTTCATTTGGTTTCGGCGCCCACACGATTTTAAAAGGTCTTGTACAAGGTAGGATCACGATTTATTATAAATAGTACTTAACTTATATCCATTTAGCGATGTGTGACCCTTAACCACCAATCTAAACGTCCAGTAATACTTTTTCTCCTGAACGCTCGGACTAACAGTTAGCACTACGACTTGACTGTAGTGTCACACAAAAGTCAGCAAAACACATCGTAAGATTTAGTAAGCTGCAATTGTGAACAACGGCGACAAACTTCATCATATGTCAACGGTTATATTTATCTCCTCTTTATGCTATTCTGCTATTCTCTCTCCAGAATACATTTGGCTTGAAGTAAAGACGTGTATTTTGTCTTTGTTTTGGGGAGCTATAAATGCAGTTCTTCTTTTTGGATGTTCACCCACATTGTGCAATAAAGTCTTGTACATGTAAGTTCAAACTTTTTGTATGTGATGTACAAAGCAATTAAAGAGGTGGAGTTATCATATCTCAGTTTAGCTTTTTTTCCTGCATGCGTACCTGAACAGTGTGTGCCTAAATAATTTGAAATTACTTGTATACCCATATTTCCTAAATAAAGTAGGCTATTATTGGGGGTAAATTGGTCAAGATTGGACAAATCGAACGCCAATTTGGAGTTCAATTGTTTCTTATTATATTGGGTTTAGATCATCAAAATCCACCATCTATCACATCACACTATATATAAGTTAATATTGAATGTACAAAATCACATTGAATAATTTGTTCGGATACAATGTATGAGAGTTCCACAATTCTTCCTTTTACTTTTAGGTAAGCTCTCTACAAGATCAATAATAATAATTGCACAAATAACTATACGAAGTATAATATAATTTCTCGATACGTTTATTCAAAAAATGTCTCTGACAATGACTTCCATACAATTTTTGTGAGAACTGAAAATACGTCTAAATGTATCTCTTTAAGAGCACAATTCTAATAAAAGTCAAAGTGTTCTATATGTGTGCTGAGTAGTGGAATATTAAAATTTGCAATCAATTGAAACATGTCGTTATGGGCATGGATTTATTGCAAATAAAAAAATGAAAGGCAAGTTCTTAAAAAAAAAAAAAGGAAAAATGTAAAACTCCAATAATATAAATGTCTCCTCAACTAGTAAACTCCAATATGAGGTCTCATCCCACTTATAATTTATGAAAGGAATGAAGTCCTCTCTTGTTCATGTTCGTGATTCTTTACCAAATTAGTCAATTTTAAGTACAATTCTTGCAACTACATGATTAGTCATATTTTTTGCAATAAAACTTAATTGGGTGGATTACACTGACCTCCCCTGATATTTATGACAAATACAATGTTTCCCTTAAGGTATGTAAAATTATTTTGACCTCTCTTGTTTTTTAAACTATTATTCAGTTACTTCCTCTACCGTAAACATCTGTCAAACGTCGTTAGATACGTTATTAAAACTTCAAGTTTAAGAATCTTGTTGACAAAACAAACTGCAACGTAATTCTTATCACATTCAAAATAACCTATGTTAATTTTTTGTGATTTTTCTAAAGTCAAAATTCAGACAGATTTTAAAACTCTACTTGAATTTTGACTTTAAAAAAATATAAAAAAATTATCATAAGTTATTTCAAACGCAATAAAAATTATGTTATAATTTATTTTGTCAGAAAAAATCTTGAACGTGAAGTTTTAATAGCAAAACTAATAATATTTTAACAGTAAGAAAAATAATTGTATAATATTTTAAAAAATAAAAAAAGTCAAAGTAATTTTAAAAATCTTAAAGAAAATATTGTACTTTTTGTAAACCTTGAGAGGTCATTGTAATTCACCCAACTTAATTAAACATGATTTTTGTAAATAGACCACTTACTTTTTAAAGTTCGAAGGATAAAATCTTGTGACATATTGTATCAATTCAATTTGACTTTTTCTTATTATAATAGATTGTACACACATTAAATCAAAATAACAAATAAATCAAATCATCGACATAAAGTAATAGAATTCGTCATTGACCCCATCTAAATTTTATACGTGGCCTGATTGAAACAAAATCTCAGCACATACACATATACAACTCTTGTACAACATACTCATTAATACATGAGTAAAAACACAACACAAAAATACATATTACTTTCATCGGATACAGAAAGGGAATAAAAAGTACATAGAGTAGGCCCATTTTTTTTTTTATCGAAATGGGACCTACTATATACCTATATACATAAGTAAATCTTAAAATATTTTACGCAACAATTTAATTCAATTCACATCCTTTTTACATATTTTCTTCTCTAGTACAAAGAGTAGACTAGCATCAAAATAATATCGTTTTCATGAAAATACTATTCGAAAACTATCTGATTAGTGTTTAACTGTTTTGGTCCTTTTAGGCACAAGATACTGTGTTGTGAGCTCCCAAATCCCGGTTGATTATTCTCTGTAAATTGGAAGAAAATCAGATTTCAACACAGCAGCCTGATTGTACAAATCCGGAGAACTCATCAGGCACTTCTATCTTCATCAATTTACCTTTCTGCCTTTCCTTCTTGGCCTCCACAAGGTAGAACCCGTGAGGTGCACCCTGGTACTCCAACCCAGTAACCAATGTCCGACCACCCAATTCGACCCCACAAGCACCGACTCGAACAACCGGGTCAAACTCGGTCCAACATACAAAACTCCCATTTTCTCCTACACCAGCGCACGACCTTGGGCACTGACTCACTACCCAAGCGTCCTCGACTCGCTTCCACAAACCCGTACCGAGTTCGAACGTCTCAGCGCTTCTCTTGAACTCGCCTTGGCTGTCAGTACCGTACCCGCTAACGACCCAGAACTCCGACCCGATTACAATCCCTTCGCACTCGTCTCGCTCCTCGGACATCGGAGTCAACTCGGCCCACTCGTCCTTTCGGATATCGTAGAGCCACGCCGTTTTCAACGCGTTCTTGCTCTCGTCATGCCCGCCGGAGACGAAAACTCTCCCTTCGACTGCGCCGGCAGCGAAGAAAGACCGGCTCGAAGGCATGTCCTTGCGCCGAGTCCAACTCCGAGTCGTGAACTCGTACACGAACACGTCCTTGACTGGGTCCCAACTCGTTGGGTCCCACCCACCGATCACCACTAGCTTCCCTTCCGAACTCACCACCTGACAGAACAGAGGAAGCCCACCTGGGTATTTCGGAATCGGGTCGATGCGGTCCCAAGTCCCACTCATCGGGTCAAAAATCGACAACCCGTAAGTCGGCGAACGAACCGGCTTTTCTCCATCTGACTCGGGATGAACCGGGATTGACTGGACCAAAAAAGCAGCTTTGCGGGTAAATCCGCTTCGCTTTCTGTGGTAGTAGAAATCCCTGCTGTGAAGAAGCTCGCGCCAGCGGTGGCAGACTCCGGCGGCGACACCGTGGGCGGTGTCGTGAAGCCGGGTCAAGCACTCTAGAGCGAGTTCTTCGGGTAGACCCGGAATCAAGTCTGTGAACTCAGTAGACATTTCTAGAAGATTTGAAGATAGTGGAGTGTATGACATTTTTTAGCAATGGGTTTGGATTATATATAGGATAACAACGGTAGAGGAATTGGCCAGAGAGGCCAATGAGATACTGCCACGGCTGGTAAATGGTATGGCGGTGGGGCCTTGAGCTGACTGTTTCTGAAGATTGAGATTGAGATTGAGATTTTGAGCGCGTGGTGTGTGTGTGTCAGAGTTTGTAGTTAGGATATATCAGTTAATATACCCATTTTCGATGTTTGGTGGTTAAGATTTTTTTTAATAAGATAGAGGTCTGAATATCATTTGGAAGGACTAAAATATAATTTTTTTAAAATTTTTAAAATTCATATTTATGTCTTAAATTTTTAAATTTTTTTTAGAGGATTCAGACTTTTTTGATTTACATATAGTTTTGCCTCACCGATTCCAACTTCAATTCTTCAATTTTAGAATTGAATTGACTGAATAATTAAAGATGAATATTCATTGAGGAGAGGTATGATATGAGTTCAATTTCAAACTAGATTTCAAAAATACAAAATTGACATGAAAGTATATTCATATTAAGTATTTGAATTTAACACTTGGTTAGTTAAAAGAACAAAACAAACGGATGAGCATAAAATTGTGTTCACAAGTCTACTCAATCTGAGACTAAACTAGCTATGAGTTTAGTTTGATCTGAAGTTTATTCAAGTTCGATTTGACTACTAAAGGAGCCAAAATAACTTAGTTAAAATTTAATTGTTAAGCAAAACTAGTAGAACTCGTTCAGGAAGATCTTTCATTATTAGCCCTGGTTATGAGACACAAACCCAATGAAAACAACAAGGTACTTTCAGTTATCATTTGAGACATGATAATCGAACAAAATTAGAAAAACTCAATAAGTCATGAATTGAATGAAAATTTCTAAGAATAATGTTCATGTGTATTTAACGGATATGAATACATATATATCCAAACGTGTTCAAAACACGTGTTTTTAAATTTTGGGTAAAATGCATTGACCTTCCCTGACGTTTCTAACAATTACAACCATCTCCCCTATAGTTTGAGAAAATGCACTAACCTCCCCTGCTTTTGAAACTATTACACTTTTTCCCCCTCCCGTTAGTTTCTGTTAAAAAAGGGTTAGTATTTGCTGATGTCATCACTTTATTTTTTCTTAATGCCTAAATTACTCCTATTGTGGCTATAAAAATCAACCAAAACCTCCCCTAAGGTTTACATTTTGGTGCTCTCTTTCAGCTACCTAAACCAAAGGTAAGTAATTATTTTTTTTAAATTAATTTTTTTTATAAATACTTTAGATTATATTTTTTTATGTGGTGAGAAACCTCAAGAGAGTTTTTTATAATTATTATTTTTAGTTAATTATTTTTATTTATTTATCAATGTAATTTTATTTTT
>JABCMJ010022929.1:0-29014 GCA_014822125.1 Arbutus unedo | reverse complement strand
TATGGGCTTGTAATAACTTATGAAATATTATTTTGATCATCCCTTTGGGGTTAGGGTGCGCATATTTTTTTGATAGCCAAAGGGGATAGTGATGTACTTTAATTATGGAAACCTTCTCTTTTAATGTACTTAAGGTTTGGGTTCCCTTTATTTATGTTTAACAAAAATTAGGGCGTGACATGAAGGCTTATCTCGGGTCAGTCACCTCCACAAGTTTTGAGCCTTGAATTCAAGTTGTTCTTTTGAGTGTTTCTCCAATATTCAATTATGAAATAGAGAAGTTATCAATTGATAGTCTAATTTGTAATCATGTGCTTTGATATTGTTTGTACATCATATTTGCAACTTTATTATTATTATTATTGAGTTTCGAAGATTGTAAATATCCCAGTTGCCAATCATACCCATTATCGCAAACACTTCTGTTACAAGTTATTGATGTCATTGTAATTCTTCTATTATTTGGGCTTACTTTGAATGTATCTTCTCATTGCAATTCATTTCATCTTTGATCAATAATCCTTTTGTTAATTTGAACTGACCAATGAGGATTCTCTATTGTATTTCACATTTGGGAATAATTTCGTTATCTGGTACACTTACTTATCTCTATTAGTATCTATCTTGACGTTCAAGTTGGACATGTATCTTTAAACACCCTAATATGATTGACTTTTGTAGACGTCCAAGTCCTCTTGGTCTTATCAAATTCTGGAAATCACTATTGTCATCATTTAACATCCATTGAAAGAATGTGACCTATTCACGTTCTTGTCACACCCCAAACTTTTAGGATATAAAATAAGCAATGGAAAAACATAAATAAAACACAATGTAGGCATAACTCTAATAAATAAATCTCTAAATCCACTAATCAACTGTCACAATAAACAAATAAACAACCTTTGAAATTCTAAACATAAACTAATAAAATGGTTCCACAATGCCCAAATAGCCAAATCAAGTCTGAAACATCTAAAACGTAAATGTACTGCTGTTGAAGTAAATCCTGACCAGCATGTTATGCCAACTTCAACTTGAGGTCTAAGACCTCATACTCACGTTATCGCCTGTAAATTGTTAGTTTGCAGAAAAACATAAACCAAAACTCGAGTAGGAAGTCATACTGAAAATATCGACATATTGAATAAAACATGCTTGCATCAACAATATAATATGCATAAATGATAAGATAAATAATCGACTAAACATCTACAATACTATTATGCTCAACATGCGACTCGTGCATAATTTCGATGGTCTTACACCACGGGCTGCCCACATCGGGGACCCTATCATAGAGTTTACGAGTTGCCTCGACTGTTGGGCCACCTCTTAATCTGGTAGTTTCATGGTCTTTCACTGGAGAAATCAAAAAGATCCCAAGTCGAGTTCATGGGCTGCTCCGATCGTCAAGTCATCTCATAGTCGGTATTCGACATCCATGCATGCCCAGATGTACCAACAATAATCAATTCCAGACTTAAACAGTAGCCATAAATTGATTGAAAGGCAAAAAACAGGCTGGAATCTAAAATCAGAACATTTAGTTTTTTTACAGGTCGCTCGAGCAGCCAGGAACTCGCTCAAGCGGCCAAACTAGACTACCAAAAAATTAAAGAGGTCACTCCAATGGCCTAGGTAATTCTTCAGATTCTATTCTGTCAAACAGACCTTGTTTTTTACCTTCGTTTCTGAAACCTAACTATCCAGTATGCTCAAAAATAATACAGATCATGCATGACTCGATCATACGCCAAAAATAACATACATACCGTTGAAACAAACACGATCTATGCAACATCTCAATGTAAATCAACATGAAATCCTTCCTCATTCAATAAAAACATAGAATCTACGGTTGTAATTGAAAACCCCTCGAATACTCCATGTACTCAGTTGATCTCGGGCTTTATGCGAAGCTCTCAACACCGTCTACAACTTAGTTGATTTCGTCGCACGAATATTTCGTCTACTAGACCGTTCTTCCTCTTTACTCAAAACTAGGGTTTAGGGAGGTTTAGAAAAAGCTCTGAATATTTTATAAAAACTAAGATTAGGGCTTTCTAACTCTTTTATAATTAAAATTAAGTTAATTATATTAGCCCTTTTGAACTATCACAAACATTGCATCGAGTCCCAATATTTCAATCTATTACGATTAAGTCATAATTAAATATTAAATTCAAAACCTTGAGTTCTCAAACAAATACTAACAATAATAATTGCAAAATGTCGAACCTCGGGTCCTCACAATTTCAAGTCTCTCGCAAACGAAAACACCATCCACCCTCCACCCTCCATACCTCCAAATACCAACTCCATCATCTCACACCACCAGGTCAAAGGTTAAGTTATGATCATTTATCCCAACCTGACGCGACCTACAAGACTACAAAGGATCACCTCATTATCAATAGGTGTCACTACCCATTTGGGACAATCTGACAACTCAAATAAATGCAAACTAATATCCCAAAAGAATACAACACAACTATATCAAGATACTAGTACATATGCAATACCACAAAATATACATTGGTCTCCTAACTTCTCCAATACAACAAACAAGTTCAGTCTTACTTCTTCCCAAATGACCTCTTCCACCCAATGGCGACATCACAAAAATTAGGCCAATGGAATAGTCATCCCACACAAAACTTATTTTTCAGTATTCAAAATTCTCACTGGTCATTCCTTACACGAATATTCTTCCCTACATGTTCTCATACCTCTCTATCAATATTGTTGTCTCCGGTCTTGACACATCTCTATACCACACGATTGCACAACTAGACAAGAATGGTAAAACTCACGGAGTACATCCTCATAACATGTCTTCAAAATAAGGACTCTACCCAAAAATTTCAAAACTTAATTAGTCCGGAGAACCCATTCATAGACACGTTGTAGTATACCGAGTAACCCACATCTCATTTAGGTGTCACCAAAACTGGTGCCAAGGTCAACCTCTTCGTAACTCTTGGAATAAAGGCTCATACGTTTCATTTCATTCGAACTCAATTTTCTTCCAAGTAAGATCTATCAATGGCACAATTAACCATGCAAAATCCCCAACGAAATGTCATTAATAGCTTACCAGACTCAAATGATTACAAATCTCAAACGCACACTTTGGTCGCTCTCAAGTCAACTCAACAACAGTTTAGAACGAATTCACTACAACTCCATCCCCTAATACTACATGTCCGAAAACATCACCTACATGAACTAGAACTTGCACTTAGAATATTCAGCATACATATTATTATCATGCATGATCTACATCCCTCATCTAATAATCTCCTAGAGTTACACCTCTACTTCCTTCAATTTCTGCTAGAACAAGCTGATAAGGTATCTTAAGGACAAAAGGAATCACTGGCACAAGATTGATCACAACTCCATCTCTCATTAAGGAGGTTTCACTATATCCTCCGATAAAACGTCTAGAAAATCACATAGTATAACTGGTAAAACATCCTAACTCCCACTGCCCTCATCTTTCAAAACACGACAAAAGGTGACCAACATCTTCACCATCCCACAATTCGTAAATAATAGTATTAACAACAACACTGTCACCCCAGAATTGAAAACAATGACCACACATAGTACAAATAATCACTCTACCATGATAGCAATATATACTAGCTCAATAAAACACCAACCAATCCATACTCAAAATGATACCAAAATTCATCATATCCAACACTATCAAATCAAATGGTAAACTATGGTTGACATTCACAATCTCACACTATCGACACACACGAGAATCATGGTATCACCAACAAGTGCCTCCACAAACACAACAAAATTTAACAACTCAACCTCTAAACCCTAAATAGATGCAAAACTAGATGATGTAAAGCCTCAACCATCACTCTTACTAGGTCATCCACATATATTGGTTCGGGTGCTCCTGCTGATGCACCATTCCTATCTCTACTCTTGCCTCTACCTCAATCTTGACCTGGCGACATACTCCTATGATACAAAAAGACATCGATAGCCATCAACAACAACAATATCAAATACCAGGTAAAAATGTAAGCACATAATCACATAAGCACGTATCGAGAAGTACTCCAAAGACATCCACTCGGATTTTCAATTCACTTTTTCAGACCTCCAACTAGAAGACACAGTGATCAGGCATCTCTTCTAATCAAATTTCATTAGCAGTCACATGGACGTCCAAAGACAAGGTATGACACTCTCGGGATACAACTCAATATAAACACACAACCATCCTAGGACCCTACCCCTCGGACTCTACGTATTCGAACCATGCTCTGATGTCAAGTTGTCACACCCCAAACTTTTAGGGTATAAAATAAGCAATGGAACAACATAAATAAAACTCAACATGGGCATAGCTCCAATAAATAAATCTCTAAATCCACTAATCAACTGTCACAATAAATAAATAAACAACCTTTCAAATACTGAACATAAACTGATAAAATGGGCCCACAATGCCTAAATAGCCAAATCAAGTCTGAAACATCTAAAAGATAAATGTATTGTTGCTGAAGTAAATCCTAACTAGCATGTTCTGTTAACTTCAAACTTGAGGTCTAAGACATCGGATCCACGTCATTAACTGTAAATTGTTAGTTTATAGAAAAACATAAGCTGAAACTCGAGTAGGAAGTCATACGAAAAATGTCGACACATTCAATAAAGTATGCTCGCATCAACAATATAATATGCATAAACGACAAGATAAATAATCAACTAAACATTCACAACACTATCATGCTTAATATGCAACTCACGCATAATTTTGACAGTCTTACATTGTGGGCTGCTCACATCGGGGATCCTACCATAGAGTTTACGGGCTGCCATGACCGTTGGGCCACTTTTTAACCAAGTAGTTTCACGGTCTTTCACCGGAAGAATCACAAAGACCCCAAGTCGAGTTCACAGACTACTTCGACCGTTAGGTCATCTCCTACCCGGTATCCAACATCCATGCATGCTCATATATACCAATAATAATCGATTTCAAACTTAAATAGTAGCCATAAATAGAACGAAAGGCAAGAAACAAGTCAAAAACTAAAATCAGAACATTTTGTTTCTCTACAAGTCACTCAAGCAGCTAGGAACGGTCAAAACCAATCTACTGTCCAAACCAAACTATTGAAAAATTAAAGAGGATGCTCGCGCGGCCTAGGTAATTTTTCAGATTCTGTTCATTTTTTACCTTAATTTCTGCAACCTAACTGTCCCATATGCTAAAAAATAACATAGATTATGCATGACTTGATCACACGCCAGAACAACATACATGCCATTGAAATAAACATGATTATGGAACATCTCAATGTAAATCAACATGAAATTCTATCTTATTCAATAAAAATGCAGAATCTACGGTTGTGATTGAAAACCCCTTAAATACTCCACGTAACTTGATCTCGGTCTCTATGTGAAACTTTCAACGCCCTCTACAACTTCCGTCTACTAGCCTTTTCTTCATCTTTAATCAAAACTAGGGTTTATGGAGGTTTAGAAAAAGCTATGAATAGTTTATAAAAACTAAGATTAAGGTTTTCTAACCCTTTTATAATTAAAATTAGGTTAGTTATATTAACCCCCCTCGAACTATCACAAACCTCGGATCGAGTCCCAACATTTTAATCCATTACTATTAAGTCATAATTAAATATTAAACTCAAAACTACGAGTTCTCAAATAATACTAATAATAATAAAATAAAAGGTCGAATTTCAGATCCTCACAATTCCAAACTTGGACTATTCTCTTCATCATACTAATCTTTGTACTGCTATCAATCATGATTTTGTAACTCCAAAAGTTCAACCCCATCAATCTTTGAAGAATAAGCCTATCTCTACTGTGTTAATTCATATGTTGTTGATCCAAATCAACTACACATCATTCTATTGATTACGTGTGATGGTTGTGAACAAGTTTAGGAATCAAACTTCTTAAGGTGAGGAGGATGTGAGTCCCCAATCCTAACTTGGAGAACTAAGGGAAAATCCTAATTAGTATGTAGCATTCAGGATCTATTGGGATTTTGATTAGAGGTCGAGAACTGGTTTTGGATATTTAATAAGTGCACGATTAGTATTCTAGGACTTGATTGAACATTGAGGGGCTATAGTGCGATTTTAGGTGTAAGGTGTAAATTTAGGCCCGTGGCGTGGGCTATGCCATAGTATTTTACCTTGAGGTTAGCTATTAAACATTAAGGAGTTTGCAGGTGCATGTGGTGTTTTGTCACCTTGAGTTTGTGATGTTGACACCTAGTAGGAGTACTCGACATATTCTTCACTTTGTTAAGTGGTGATCCAACCTCCCATTCCATTTTACGTTTACTATTTTGAGAGAGAGAGAGAGAGAGAGAGAGATAGTACCTTGCAACAATTTGGAGTCCTGAGAGACAAGGAGGAGTGAGGAGGTTACTGCCATTACCATAGTCATCTTTAACCTTGGAGTTTGGAGGGTTTGCTTCGAAAAGCTTTAACAGTGAGTAATCTGAACATTTATTTGGATTCTTGGTTACAAACTCATGTGATTAGAGATTTAAGGCATTGATTTTTGTTTTAATTAAGGTTCTTAAGAGTTATTTGGAACTTAGAGAGAAAGGAAGAATAAACCATTGCAGGGGTCATCTTCACCCTCTAGTTTTGTTCTAGAATTTTAAAGTAAGTGAATCTTATCCTTGTTTCTACTTCATGAAGTTCATAATTCTTAGAAATAGACCTTAGGGGTGGTTAGCTAGGGTTGTTGTTAAAGTTTTCTAGATGATTTACAAGGTTTGGAGATGTTAAAGTTGGAATAGAACAGCCATGTAGGTTGCCAAAATTTCCTCGCAGAGGACTCTTGATCTGTCAGACCATATACCTTGACCGCTCGAACTACCTCACAAGAATTTACAGAGAACTACTTTGACCTATTGGATTGGTATGTAGCTCGAAAGTTGATTTTGGTTGATTTTTAATTTAGAGCATTTTTTATCCCCTTAGTTTTGGGGATTTTGGCTCAACATTCAGAGAATACATTATGGAAGATAAGCTGTGATTTTGGATGATATTGGATCAAGCCTCATTTAATTCCATGTTTTGTTACCGTTATCCTTTCATCATTCATTTCATTGCTATATATATTGCAGAAGAATAATGTTGCACCAAGAGAAAAACCTACAACGAAACCTCCTTCAATTCTTCAATTTCTTCTCACCTTGTTCTATCAACTGTATTCATATTTTGAGTGAGAATTCTAGAAAGAACTTGAATTGAGTCCTCTAGGAAGAAATTATATTCTTCTCCTAAATTTTGTACTATAGATTTTGATTTTTTATTTATAGAAAACATGGTTATTCAAGTTTGGGGTTAAACTTGGCGGTTTGGCTAGCTCCTAGGGAAGGCTAGCAAGTGGAGCATTACCGTATGGGTTTGTTCAACATCCAAAGTTGTTTGTGTTTAGATAGTAAAACAGTGACTCCTAGGACAATAGATAAGCCCTGATCGAACCACTATATATTTGTTTGCACTTTCGCTCGTACTCCTTTTATGTAATTATTTTTATTTTCAAGCATTGATCATTTATAATTAGTTAGCATATTTCACAATTAATTATTAGCCAAAATTTTTATAAGCCCAATTAAACCCTTGTTTGGTTTACTTTTTGGGTAAAAATTAGTATCAAAGCAAGGACTCAATATAACTAGACTTTACATCTTAGAGTAGATCTATGGAACCATTAGCACCTTCTAGTCCGAAAGTCAATTGACCAATAGGCCTCTGTTATTTTCAAGTAATGACTACAATAATTTTAAGGCTAAATTGTTAATATTCATTCAATCCATAAAGTATGACCTCTGTCAATTATTTGTAAAGGATCTACATTGCCTACTAAAATTGAAGATGGATTATGAGTTCAATCGTATATTTATATGTAATATTACTAAAGAAATTTGGGATAAATTAGAAGTCACACATGAAAAAATAAACTAGGTTAAAGAATCAAAAATCAGTATGTTAGTTCATAAATATGAGTCATTCAAAATAAATCATGATCAATCCATTCTATCCTGTTTACCATATTTACAAGTAGTATAATGGATTAAACTCTCTTAAAAAACTGTACTCTAATGCAGAGACGGTCAAGAAAACTCTTAGATGTCTACTTAAGAATTTAGGACCAAAAGTGACTGCAATATAAGAAGCAAAAGATTTGTCAGTGCTAACTCTTGATGAGTTATTGGAATCACTTATAACCCCTGAAAAAAACATGAAGACAAATGAAGAAGATGACAACAAGAAAAAGAAGATGATAGCCTTCAAATCATGTGTCAAGACGAAGAAGAAGAAAATATCCAAGTGATGAGGAGGTTGCCTTTTTTACCAAAAGATTCAACAAACTTATCAAAAGAGGAAAATATAGCATCCAAACATTTAGAAGAAATTATTCTAAAGATGAAGAAAAGAAAGATCATATCATCTGCTACGCGTACAAATCTAAACACATCAAAGTTGAATGTCCAAATCTTGCTAAAGAAGAAAAGAAGTACAAGAAAAATAACAAAGGCTAAAGTGCAATGGCAGCATCTTTGGGAGAAAGTGATAATAGCTCCTTTAAAGAAACAAACAATGATGAGGTTGCAAACCTATGCTTGAAAACTAAACAAGAAGAAGATGAAAACATTAACCTCTACCTTATGGCATTGGAAGATGACGAGGTATATTCTGATACTATCTCTTCTGAAGAACTGCCAAACAATTTTAATGAGTTACAACCTTCATTTGATGAATTATACAATGAATCCACTAGGATAGGCACATCAAGTGCTAGCTTAAAGAAACAAGTTGCATCGCTCACTAAAGTGCTAAATGATTTGAAAAATAAAAACTTAATTCTGAAATAAAAGAATCATGTCCTGTGAAAAACAATTTGTAAATTCATCCTAGGCAAATAAAATTTGTACAAATTACTTGTGTGCAAAAATTTATTTTTGACAAACTTGGTATTGTGTACAACCCTTTTTTCAAAACCAAAAAAATTAAAAAATGCATTAATTAGGTTTCACCTCAAATGCAACTCATGCCACATGCACTTATTGCAATCAGACCAGTCACACTCAATATTTTTTCAATATTAGGAAATATACTCAAAGAGAAATAAAGGCCATTTGGATTCCTAAAACTATTGGTACTAACATTTTTGGACCTACTTGGATTGAGTACCATTATCAACCGTTCATGTGTGATTGTAAGCATGTCTTTGCTCCAAGTTTGAAAAGGAATAGTGGTTGCTCGGGACACATGACTGGAGACAAATCAATATTCTCTGCCCTTGCAAACAAAGAAGATAGGTATGTGACTTTGGCGACAACAATAAACAAAAAATTATTGGTAAAAAAGTTTCAATAAAAGTCCTTCTCCTATTGAAAATATTTTACTATTTGGCGGGTTAGAGTATAATTTACTTAGTTTTGGTCTATTATGTGACAAATAAAATAGAGTTTTTTTTTAAAAGTCTAAAGAAATTATAAAAATTATCATAGACAGCCAAGTACTCTTTGTTGGCCATGGACATGAAAATATTATGTCTTTGACCAAAATGATTTATCTTCATCCATCAGTAGTTGTTTTTTTTGCAATTAACAATGATAGTTGATTATGGCATAGAAAATTTGGCGTGTACATGTGGACTTAATTTCAAAACTTTTTAAAAAGGAACTTGTCATTGGATGACCAAAATTATCATTTGAAAATGACAAGTTATATATTACATGTCAACAAGGCGAAGAAACAAAAGTTTCCTTCAAATCCAAGAATGGTGTTTCTACTTTTAGGCAATTACAACTATTGCATATGAACTTAATTGGTCCTTCTAGAATATTAAGCCTTGGCAACAACTCATACATACTTCTAGTATTTGATGATTTCTCTAGATACACTTAGATTGATTTTTTTACTTATAAAGATGAGGCCGTTCTAGCATTTACTATATTTTGTAGGCATCTTCAAAAAGAAAAGGTTTTGCAATTTCAAATATTAGAATTGATCATGGTCAAAAACTTGAAATTGCTTCATTTAAGAAGTTTTACGATGATTGTGGTATTGATCATAACTTCTCAGCTCCTAGAACATCTCAATATAACGACGTTGTTGACATGAAGAATGGGATATTTGTCACGCCCTCGTTTTCAACATATTATAATCATAATTAATCATAAATAAAACCTTACAATACTCAACAACCAACCTAATATCCCAAATTATTTCATTTAATAAAATATCATCGAAATCCAAGTTTAAAGATGTTACGTCAAAATGGACAAATTTTTGGCCCGTTAGATATACAAAAATGGATTGCCAAAGTTTACATTTACATTTCTTTTTAAACACAAAAACTAATTCAAAAATAAGTTATATTAAATCTTTCAAAATCAGTTTCAAGATGTTAGGTATCTCCTATCAAAATTTCAAAACATGCATCATACAATGCATTTCACGCGCTTCATGATAAGCGTCTGAAAAAACACCTATAAAATGATTGGGTAAGTTACACAGCTAAGTAGAAATACCTACGCCAGTAATATGTGAGTATGACTCGATATGACACATAACATGAACACTAACCCAAATATGAACTTATACGAAATACATGATAAGCATAAATAACACTCGCAACCATCTTAAAATACCCTTTTGTTACTCATTCAACCATTCCTCAATATCGACTCATTATCCATTCACCATTTCACAATATCGGTTTATCCTCCATTAGCCGTTTCTCTTTACCGATTTCTTAGTGCATCGTTAATCTAATGTCAAGTCAATGCGTCTATCTATACTTTCACACACTTTACCATCCATCACGTTCCATGTCACATAAGCATCAACAACACCTCTCATTACGCATTGAATCACCATGTCTTATCGTGACAAGATTATCCAAACTAATTCGGAATCCATACTAACAATTCTCTAACACTGACTTACCATCCAACGAATCATTCAATCATACTAGACACAAACGTATCATTACATTCTCCTTATCATAGTTTGTTTGTCATCCTTAGCATAACATCCCAAGGTGGCTAATATATCATTTCATATCACCCCTAGTACTTTTTTGAATGGAGGCTAGTACAATATTTCACTTCATTCATAGCACACCCCGAATGGAGGCTACTATATTAATTCATATCATTTCTAGCAACTCCAAATGGAGGCTAGTACACTATTTCATATCCTTCCTAGCATGCTCTGAATAGAGGCTAGTACATTAAGTCATATCACTTTTAGCACACTTCGAATGGAGGCTAGTAGTACAATTTTTGTAATCTATCATCCTATTAACGTATGTCCCTGCATCACATTTCAAGTGTCTCACATTATTCAAGCAAGTTTTAAAGTCCCATACAGTTTCAGCAGTTAATGGAAAAACAATAGTATAGAGCATAAAGATGGCATTTCATTCAGGTAATATTAGAAACAAGTAATGAAATATTGAACAGTAACCATTCACGAACACCTCACTTACTAATCAATTTTCATCATTTAAAGCCAACGCATCATACCACGTCTCGTAATCTTATTCATTCTACCGTAACACATTAGTAACTTAGTTCAATCTAAACAGTTGAGGTGGCTTGGCATCACAAACATAAGGGTTGCACCTCACCGTAACAACTTTGACCTCGGAGTACACCCATCTTACTCCACGCCTCAGAGGCATACTCCTATATAGTTAAAACAGACATTAACAATATCAAACAATTATCATTGTTATGAGGCCGATGCCAACAACAATCTCCTAAACACGGGTCAACAATGCTACTCCACTTTTACTTAAAAAAGAACACAATACTAATGTATGTCATACACGCAAACACATACAAACCATGCCAATATGCAACATGTTTAAAACCATAGGACGTGAAGTCTTCCCACGGTCTCATGGTATTCTAACTCACGCTCATATACTAAGTTGTCACACTCTCGTTTTTTAACATATTATAACCATAATTTATCATAAATAAAACTTCACAATACTCAATAACCAACCCATTATCCCAAATCTTTTCATTCAACGAAATACCATCAAAAGCCAAGTTTAAGGATGTTACATCAATATGGACAAATTTTCGGCCCGTTACATATACCAAAATGGATTACCAAAGTTTACTTTTACATTTTTTTTCAAACACAAGAACTAATTCAAAAATACGTTATATTACATCTTTCAAAATCAGTTTCAAGAGACTAGTTATCTCCTATCAAAACTTTGAAACATGCATCATACAATGCATCTCACACACTTCATGCTAAGCGTATAGAACAATACCTATAAAATGATGAGGTGAGCTACACAGCCCAGTAGAAATGTCTACACTAATAATATGTGAGTATGAACTGATATGACATATAACATTATTAATAAACAATAACTCAAATATGAACTTATGGAAATACATGATAAGCATAAACATCACACTCAACCATCTTAAAATACCTTTTCGTTACTCATTCAACCATTCCTTAATATCGACTCATTATCTATTAACTATTTCACAATACCGGTTCATCATCCATTAGCCATTTCTCTTTATCGATTCCTTAGTGTGTTGTTAATCTATTGTCAAGTCAATGCTTCTATATATACTTTCACTCACAATATCATCCATCACGTTCCATGTCTCATAAACATCAACAACTCCTCTCATTACGCATCGAATCATCATGTCTTATTGTGACGAGATTATCCAAACTAATTCAAAATCCATACTAACAATTCTCTACCAACGACTTACCATCCAACGAATCATTCAATTATACTACACACAAACATATCATTACGTTCTCCTTATCATATTTTGTTTGTCATTCCCAACATAACATGTGAGGTCCTGAGATTCAACTTCTTATTTTTATTATTCGAGAACTCCTGATTTTGAGTTTAATATTTTGATTGTGGCCTTATTTTAATGGTTTAGAATGTTAGGGACGATGCAGGGTTGTTAGGGGCATGAGGAGGGTTAGCATAATTAATCAAATTTTAATTATAAAAGGATTAGGAAACCCCAAAATCAATTTATATTAAAAATATGAAGTTTTTTCTAAAGAGATATCTCAATCCTAAAAGCTTGAGAAGGGAGAACAGGTGCCTAGACGGAGGATTCATGCGATGCAATCAACTAGAGAGTTGTAGAGGACATCGAGAGTTTGGCATAGAGTCCGAAAATAGCCTTATACATGGAGAGTTCGTGGGCCTTTCAAGTACTTTACCATTTTTGCGCTTTTATCATTGAAGGTGAATTTCATGTTGATTTACATTGAACTATTGCATAGATCTTATTAGCTTCATGGGTATTTATGTTGTTGTTTATGTGTAATTGAGTCATGCATGTTGTGTGAAAATTTCAAGCATATTGGATAGATTGGTTGCAGAAACAAAGGCCAAAAAATGCAGTTTATTCGATAGAACAAATTCTGAAAATTTTGTCTAGGCCGCTCGAGCAACCTCCTTAAATTTTTATCAGTTCGTTTCAAATAGTAGGCTTGTTTTGGCCACTTGAGCGAACGAGATGCAAAAAAATAGAAAGTTTATTTTTAAAGTTTCAACCTATTTCTTGCCTTTCGATCCATTTATGGCTACTATTTAAGTCTGAAATTGGTTGACATGAATATATATGAGCATGCATAGATGCTGGATACCGGATAGGAGAGCTCGACGGTCAAAGCAACCTGTGAACTTGATTTGGAGTCTTTGTGATTTCTCTGATGAAAGGCCATGAAACTATCGGGTTTAGAGGTGACCTGATGGTCAGGGTAGCCCGTGAACTCTACGATAAGGTCCCCGATGTGGGCTGCCAGTGATGCAAGACTGTCGAAATTATGCATGAGTCACATGAGAGCATGATTGCATTGGTTATTTATTCAGTTGTTTAGTTTATTGTTGTTTGCACAGTATATTGTCGAAACAAGCATGCTTTACTCAATATGTTGACATTTTCAATATGACTTCCTACTCGAGCTCCGGCTTATATCTTTCTGTAAACTAACAATTTACAGGTGATGATTTGGAGCCAAGGACTTAAACTTTACTTATGAAGATGGTTTAACATGCTTAGTTATATTTTCTGTTTTAGAGATATTTTCGTGTTTAGCTGTTCAGTTACAAGTTTTTAGGCTTTAATTATTTATTTGTTTGGGCATTGTGGACCTACTTTGGTAGGTTCGAATTCAGATTAGACATGATGGATTATTTATTATTTGATAGTTGGTTATCAGTTATTGGGATTTAATTCAGTTTATTGAAATTATGGTTATGTTAAGTTTTGGTTTGAGTTATTCCATTGCTTATTTAATACCTTAGAAGTTTGGGGTATGAAAACTTGGTATCAGAGCATAGTTCGAATGCCTAGAGCCATGGTTAGGGTCCTAGAGGTCTAGAGGTCGACATAATTTTGTGGAGTTATGCCTTATATTGTTATGACTTGTCTTCGGACATTCCATGCAACTACTTGTAAAATCCAGTTAGAAGAGGCGCCTAATCACTGTCTCTTCTGGTTGGAGGTCCAGGAAGGTTAATTAGAATATCGGTTTGACTTTCTTAAAGGCACGACTCAATATATGTTTTACGTGCTTATGTGTTTTACATGCTTACCTGTGTATATATATGTTGACTATTTTGTGTTGCTGACGAATCTTGTCCTTTTCTGTAGTAAGAAGCCCCTCGTAAAGTTCAGGGTCGGGGCAGGGGTGCTACTGCAAGGGCACCAGATCTTGCTATCGGAGAGGATGTTGTAAGGGCTATGGCTGAGGCCATACAATAGTTAGCTCAGAACAACCAACCCAAGAATGAAATCTGAGCAATGTCACCCATGCGAAAGTTTCGCCGTATGAACCCTCTTGAGTTTACTGGTGGGGCCGACCTATTTATGGCTGATAATTGGGTTGAACCGGTGGAGAAGACTATGGACACACTGCAGGTAATATAGGATGAGCTACGGATTTCTTTGGCTACTTATCAATTGATGAGGGAGGCAGATTAGTGGTGGAAGATGGTGAAGACGTCTTACGATATTAGAGAGTTGACATGGGAGGCTTTCAAATGTCTTTTCCTCGATCACTAATTTTCGAAGGTGATGAAGGACTCACTTCAACAAGAGGTCTATGATCTGAATCAAGGCAATATGACGGTGGTTGAATACTAGAACAAGTTCACTTCCTTGTCTCGTTTTGCAACTGAAACAATGAGGAATGAGGATTTGAAATGCAAGAGGTTCGAAAGAGGTCTTGATCCGACAATTAGAAAATCTAGGAGTATGGTGATCTTGTGGAGAGGGCAATGATAGTGGAAGCTGATTTAGTGGCAAGGGGTCGCGGCGCTGTGAAAGTGGCCAACTCTAAATCTGTGAGGTGGTATAAAAAACTACAAAGGGAGGCTAGTTCTCAATTTCAAGGTTACAGAAGGTAGGCTGTATCTGCTCCATCAGTGGTGTCCACAATGAGGGGTCCTCAAGGAGAGTAATATATTTTGGGTGTGGCCAATCGGGTCACAGGAGGGCAGACTGTCGGAGGGTGCGCAGTTGTTGCATACAACAAATGTTGTTTGGGCACCGATTGTTTGCTTCAAATGTCATAAGGAGTGACATGTGCAGCAAAATTGTCCATTGATGCATTAAGGTGGTAGTACAGGGAGTTCAGTGCAGAATCGTCCTATGTCATCGGGGTCAGCTTAGCAAAGTTATGCACCAGCTCAGTTGGCGGGGGTTATAATGCCCCATGTATACTACTGGCCCAGTAACTTGTTGGAGCCTAACCACTAGCCCAAAATGCTTAAGCCTAAGTTACTAGTAGTAGCATACATGACTCATTATATACCCAAGATCGCCCATGTAGACTTTTGATGTGGGACAAAATGTCACAATCTCCTCACCTTTAAGACCTTGCACCCTCGCAAGGGGTTGAATACTAGTCACCATGGCCTTACCCTGGGTCTATTCCCTAGTGACTAAACAATGTCTCGACCCACACTCGATTGTGTACGTGGATTACTTTGATACCATTTGTAAAGTCCCATGTATACCACTAGCCCAATAACTTGTCTGAGCCTAACCACGTCGCTCAAAATGCTTAAGCCCAAGTTACTAGTAGTAGCATACATGGTTCATTATATAACCAAGATTATCCATGTAAACTTTCGATGTCTGACAAAATGTCACAACCACCGTGATGAAAATGAATGGAATCAATGAGAGTATAGCAATACTGCCGAACCAGTTCCCATTCGTGCGAGTGTTTTAGAAGATCCATGCGGTGGCAGGCAATACCACCGCGCCATGATCTAGCCAAGGTTTTTATCACTACAACAAAGTTTCAAGAAGTAGTGAAAATGGCAACTTTCACATTTAAATGAACGCATGTACAGAAAGAAATTTTGTCATTAGAAACAAATTCGTGACACTTCTCAAGTCGGTATATCAGTGATAATACTTTCTTATGTTCTGAGCATTCCATGATCTCGACACAGGTGCGTCGTCTAGATTGTCTAGTCTATATGATCCCACCCCCAGCGATCTTTATGACTTTCTAGGGCCCTTCCCAGTTAGGTTCCAAATTGTTCATTTTTTACTTCTTAAAAATGGCAACTTTTGCATTGAAATGAACGCGTGTACAAAAAGAAATTTTGTCATAAGAAACAAATTCGTGACACTTCTTGGGTCGGTATATCAGTGATAATACTTTCTTAGGTTCTGAGCATTCCATGGTTTCAGCATAGGTGTGCCATCTAGATTGTCTAGTCTATATGATCCCACCCCAGCAATCTTCATGACTCTCTACGGCCTTCTCAGTTAGGTCCCAACTTGTTCATTTTTTTGTTACTGAAAAACTTGTGAAGGACTAGCTCATTTGGATTGAATGATCTGGTTTGAACCATTTTATTGTAGCTCCGGGAGATATCCTATTCATAATCTGCCAGTTTTATTCATGCAGAGTTCCTTCTTTCTTTAGCTAGATCTAAGTCCAAGCGCAATGCCTCGTTGTTGGTGCCTTCATGTAACTCCTCAATGTTAATCGTGGGTAGGCCGACTTCTAGAGGAATTACAACCTCCGTGCCAAATTCAAGAGAGAAGGGCGTTTGCCCACTGGACCGCCTTGGAGTACTTCGGTAGGCCCAAAGAATCTGGTGCAGCTCCTCTACATCTTCCATTTTTGGCCATCAATCTCTTCTTCATTCCACCAACAATAGTTCTATTCAAAAATTCAGCCTGGTTGTTGCACTGCGAATAGGAGGGCATGGAATTGTAGAACTTGATTCTGTGCTCAACACAGAAGTTTGTAAAAAGATCTCTCACGAACTACTTGTCGTTGTTAGAGATAAACGCATATGGAATCTCAAAACGCAAAACAATATTTCGCCACACGAACCTTTTAACATCTTTGTCTTCAATGGTGACCAATGGTTCAACCTCCACCCATTTGGTAAAGTAGTCCATTGCGGTGATTAGGAATTTGAACCCCCTAGGAGCCGTTGAAAATTTTCCCATAGAGAGGCGAGCGGTTGAAGATTCTCGATTAGTTTGTGGACGATAGGAGAAAAACAATGACATTTGTCACATATTTTGACCATCTTTTTTGCGTCTATTTTGTGTTGGGCACCAGTAGCCCTACGATATAACACGGTGGACAAGGGAACGTCCCCCAGAGTGATAGGCACAGATTCCAAAATGTAACTCTTGTAAAACCTTCTTCGTTAGATCTGGGTGAACACATAGTAAGTAATAAGGCCCAAAGAAAGACTTCTTGTACAAATTTCTTGTGGAGCTGAGCCAAAATCTCTAAACATATTAATATCGCCAAACTTGAAATCCTATTAAGCATGCTGAATTATCTTTAAAAGTGAAGTCTAAATCTTTTGATCCATATCATTACTTGTAAATTGTTAGTTTATAAAAAAACATAAGCCGAAGCTTGTGTAGAAAGTCATAATGAAAATATTGGCATACTGAATAAAGTATGCTCATATTAACAATATAATATGCATTAAATGACAATAGATATATCCAACTAAATAGCCACAATACTATTATGCTCAATATGCAGCTTATCCAATATTTCAACAGTCTTGCATCGCGGGCTGCCCACATCAATGACCCTATCATAGACCTTACGGTCAGCCTCAACCGTCAAGCCACCTCTATACCTAGTAGTTTCACGGTATTTCATCGAAGGAATCACGAAAACTCAAAGTCAATTTCACGGGTTGCTCTAACCGTCAAGCCATCTCTTACCAGGTATCCGACATCCATGTATGCTCATATATACCAACTATAATAAAATCTAGACTTAAACAGTAGTCATAAATAGACCAGGACGCAAGAAACATGGCGAATATTAAAATCTGAAAGTTCTATTTTTCTACAGGTCGTTCAAGCAGCCAAAACAAGTCTACTATCCAAAACAAACTGCCGAACAGACCTACAGCTCGCTCAAGCAACCTAGGTAATTTTCAGAATCTGCTCAATATCTATTCTATCAAATATATCTCGTTTTTATCTTTATTTCTACAACCTAACTTTCCAATATGCTCAAAAATAGACAAATCATGCATGACTCGATCACACACCAAAAACAACATACATACTATTGAAATAAACATAATCTACATAATATCTCAATGTAAATCAACATGAAATCCCACATCAAATGATAAAAATGCAGAAACAGTAAAGTGCTCGAAAGACCCACGAACTCTTTGTATATACGGCTGTTCCTTGACTTTATACAAAGCTCTTGATGCCCTCTACAGCTTCATAGTTGATCACATTTAATGAATCTTCCATCTACCAACCCGTTCTTCCTCTTCAACCGAAACTAGGGTTTATGAAGGTATAGAAAAAAGCTGTGAATATTTTATAAAAACTGATATTAGGATTTTCTAATCATTTTATAATTAAAATTTGGTTAATTACATTAATCCTTTCAAACTATATAAAACCCCACATCGAGCCCAAAACTCCATCTAATTACGTACGAGCCACAATAGATATTAATCACAACATCACGAAGTTCTAGAGTAAATCAAAAAAAATAAAAATAAAACATCGAACCTCGAATCCTCACAACCTTCACCCCTTAGGAAATTTCATCCTCAAAATTACTGCCTTAAGGGTGAAACAAATCTGGATACTTGGAACGAAACTCGGACTCTCGTTCCCACATAGCTCCCTCAACCCCATGATGATGCCATAATACTTTGGCTAATAAGGTAGTTTTACTGCTCAAAACCTGCTCTTGGGTGTCTAAGATTCTCACCGGTTTCTCCTTATAAGTTATATCATCCTCAACTTCTAACTCAGCCCAATCCAACATGTGTGACAAGTCGGGTTTATACTTACACAAAATAGACAAATGGAATACATCGGACAAGCTTGGTGGCAAGGCAAGTCAATACGCCACCTCCCCCAGTCTTTCGAGAATTTCAAATGGCCCCATATACCACAGTGATAGCTTCCCACTTCCATTTAGCCACTGGTAAAGGATGCAATAACCCGATTGGTCTCTGATGTTCTGCCTTGACCTAATGACACACCAGGCATTTCGACACGAATAGCGCAATATCATATTTCATCTCCTTCCACCAATATTGCCTTTGCATATGTTGACACATCTTCATACTACCAAGGAGTACAATGAGACGAGAGTGATAAGCCTCTCAGAGTACACCTTGCGGCACGACTCGGACATATATATTGTGCCAACAAATCTTAATCCTTTATCTACGTGAAGAACCCAACCGTCAACCTACTCCCCTACTGACTTGGTCTCTAAATCATTATGTTGCTCCTCTATAACTCTTACCAACAATGAAGGTTGAACCACCACACTGAACAAAACAGCTCAGTCACTATCAGCATTGAACTATAGACTCTGCTCCCCAATTGCCCTAGTCATATTCCACTCCTAAATAGCCACGTCAACTAGACTATGAAGTGACTTTCTACTTAAAGCATCAGTCACCGCATTTGCCTTATCCGGATGGTATTACAATTCGAAATCATAGTCTTTCATGTACTCCATCCATCTTTGTTGCCTCATATTCAAATATTTCTATGTGAAAATGTACTCAAGACTTTTGTGATCCAAGAAGACCTTGAACCACTCACCATATAAGTAGTGTCTTTAACTTTCAAGTGCAAACATGACTGTTGTCAACTCTGGATCATGTGTGGGATAATTACACTCGTGATTCTTTAACTGACGGGAATCATATGCAACAACTCTCCCATCATGCTGCATCAATACGTACGCCAATCCATCTTTAGAAGCATCACAGTAAACTGAATACCTTTGCCCTCGCTCTGAAACCACCAAGATTGGAGCAGATGTCAACCTCTTCTTCAACTTTTGGAATGAATTCTCACATGCTTCATCCCATACAAATCTGATTCCCTTCCTAGTAAGCTCTGTCATTGGAGTTGCCAACCATGCAAAATCCCCAGCAAAGTGCCAATAGTAACCAGCAAAACCCAAAAAGCATCGAATTTCAAAGACACTTTTGGGTCGCTCCCAAGTCAACACTACCTCTATCTTGGACTGATCCACTGCCACTCATTCGCTCGACGCTTCATGCCCCATAAATTTCATCTTAGAAAGCCAAAAGTTGCACATAAAGTATTTAGCGTAGAGGGAATTCTCCCTTCAAACTTGTAATACAATCTCCAAGTGCTTCTCATGCTCTTCATCTATTAGCGAATAAACCAGTATATCACCTACAAACACCACGACAAACTGGTCTAAGAATTCATTGAAGATCCGGTTCATTAATCCTATGAAAAGGATAGGTGCATTGGTCAAACCGAACGGCATCACAACATCGCGTCCGAAATGCTATCTTGGCTATGCCTTCTTCCTTGACTCTTAGTTGATGATAACCCAACCTCAAATTCATTTTTGAAAATACCCGAGAACCGCCAAACTGATCAAACAAGTCCTCAATCCTAGACATCGGATTTTTATTCTTCACAATCACATTTTTCAATCGCGGATAGTCAATACACAACCTCAAGGTCCCATTATTCTTCTGAGCAAATAGGGCCGGTGCACTCCAAGGTGAAGTGCTAGGTTGGATGAAACCTTTGTCCATCAACTCTTGAAGTTGTACCTTCAAATCCTTCAATTCTGCTAGAGCAAATCAATAAGGTGTCACAGAAATTGGAGTTGTCCCGAGCACAAGATCAATAGAAAACTCCACTTCCCTTTGAAGAGGTACACCCGCAAAATCTTTCAGAAAAAAGGCCGAAAAGTCATGAACCACTCAAGGCAACTCTTCTCGATTATGATCCCCCTCATCATCCCATGTCAATGCAAACAAATGACCAACAATCTTTCTACCCCACAACCCATGAATTCCCGATCGAACATCTCCTTTATTTTTCCAAAACTAAAAATTGTCACTCTCTGAAATATTAATAGTCACCTTATTCTGATAACAATCAATCGTGGCTCAAAAGAATGTCAACCTGTCCATACCTAGAATAACGTCAAAACTACTCATGTATAACAGAATGAGGTCAAAGGATAAACTTTGATTGGCAACCTCCATCTCACAAGACCAACACATGTCTTAAAATCACATCACCCCCAAGAGGTGTCTCAACAGATAGGATAGACTCTTAACATACTGACCTCAAAATCCAAGGTAGTAACAAGACCAGAAAAAATAAATGAGTGTGAAGAACCAATGTCAAACAGGACACTAGCTCATGTGCGAGATAAAAGAAGGTACCTTAGAACCATCAATCCCCATCATGTCCTACTTCATCAAGTCAAGGGATGATCTATGGTCGCCCATCACAACCTTACATGACTAACAACACAACTAAGATCACCACAATATCAACAAGACTCTCTGATAACCAAGAAAAATCTAATAACTGACCACAGAAAAGGACAAAACTCTTCAGTAACATAGGACAGTCAACATATATACACAGGTAAACATGTAAACTCATAAGCACTTACAACACATAATTAGCAATGCCTTTGAGAAAGTCAAACCGATACTCTAATAAACTTTCCAGGACGTCCAATCAGAAGACATGGTGATCAGGCGCCTCTTCTAACTGGATTTCACAAGTAGTTGCATAGAACGTCCAAAGACAAGTCATGATATTCTAAAGCATAACTCCATATAATCATGCTGACCTTTAGACCTCTAGGACCTATCCATAGCTCTAGGTATTCAAACCATGCTCTGATACCAAGTTGTCTCATCCTAAATTTTTGGGGTATGAAATAAGCAATGAAACAATATATATAAAACTCAACAATAACTGTCTCCAATAAATAAATTAAACTTCCAAAATCCTCTAGTCAACTACTGTAATAATCAAATATGTCATTCTGTTAAAGTGAACATGAAATAACAAAAATTGGCCCCACAATGCCCAAATAATTAAAACATGTCTGAAATATATAATTGAAACATCTAAACATGTTAATATTGCCAAAACTAAAAATTCTATTAAGCATGTTGAACCATCTTCAAAAGTGAAGTCTGAATCTTTGGATTTATATCGTCGCCTATAAATTGTTAGTTTATAGAAAAACATAAGCCGAAACTCGAGTAGAAAGTCATACTGAAAATATCGACATATTGAATAAAATATGCTCATATCAACAATATAATATGAATTAAATGACAATAGAAATATCTAACTAAATAGCCACAATACTATAATGATTAGTATGCAACTCATGCAATATTTCGATGATCATATACCACGGGCTGCCCACATCAGGGACCCTATCGTAGACTTTACGGGCTGCCTCGACTGTCGGGCCACATCTGCACCTGGTAGTATAATGGTCTTTCATCGGAGGAATAACGAAGACTCCATGTCGAGTTCACAGGTTGCTCCAATCGTCGGGCCATCTCTTACCCAGTATTCGACATCCATGCATGCTTATATGTACTAACTATAACCAATTCCAGAATTAAACAGTAGCCATAAATGGACCGGAAAGCAAGAAATAGACCGAATATTAAAATCTGAACATTTTATTTTTCTACAGGTCACTCGAGCGGTTAGAAACTCACTCAAGCAGCTAAAACAAGTTTACTTTCCAAAACAGACTGCCAACAAATTAAAGAGGTCACTTGAGTAGTCTATAGCTCGCTCGGGTAGCCCATAGCTCGCTTGAGCGGCCTAAATAATTTTTCAGAATTTGTTCTATCAAATAGACCTCATTTTTTACCTTTGTTTCTACAACCTAATTGTGCAATATGCTCAAAAACACCACAGACCATGCACGGCTCAATCACATGCCAAAAATAACATACATACTATTGAAATAAACATGATCTATGCAATATCTCAATATAAATCAACGCGAAATCCTACCTCAAACGATAAAAATGTAGAAACGGTAAAGTGCTCGAAAGACCCACAAACTCTCCGCGTATATGACTGTTCTCAGACTCTATACGAAGCTCTCGATGCCCTCTACAACTTCCTAGTTGGTTACGCTTCACAAATCTTCCGTCTACTAGCCTATTCTTCCTCTTCAATCAAAACTAGGGTTTATGGAGTTATAGAAAAATATGAGAATATTTTATAAAAATTGAGATTAGGATTTTCTAATCATTTTCTAATTAAAATTTGATTAATTATATTAACCCCCAAACTATGTAAACCCCCACATCGATCTTGAAACTCCAACTAATTACATACGGGCCGCAATTAAACATTAACCACAACATCACGAAGTTCTAGAGTAGACCAAAAGTAATAAAAATAAAACATCAAACCTCGGGTCCTCCAAATGTCGTCAATGTAAGCTTCCATGAAGTTGCCGATCTAATACCCAAATATTTTGGTGACCATCCGCTGGTACGTCGCTTTGGCATTCTTCAGACCGAATGGGCATGACTCTATAACAGAACAGGCACCTCGGACTTATGAATGCCATTTTGATTATGTTCGATTTGTGCATGGAAATTTAGTGATAACCTGGTAACCGGCCATAAAAACTCAGCCACGCATCGCCAGCTGGTGCGTTGACCAGCTGTTCAATGCGTGAAAGAGGGAAATAGTTCTTCGAACAGGCGTCGTTGAGATTTGTGTAGTCCACACAGACCCACCATTTCCCATTTTTCTTCTTCACAACAACTGTATTGGCCAACTAAGTTGGCTACTGGATTTCCTCAATTGCTTTTTACCAAATCTCTGAACTCCGTGGAGTCAATCTTCTTTCGAAGCTCTCTATCCAAACCATCATGAGCCAATCAAATGAAATTCGCCTCTGAAATTGTTACTCTACACCTATTCCTCGCTCCCTTGAACTTAGTAATAAACTGAGTAATTTTACCATCAGGTCGTTGCCTTAGTCTGTCTAAATCATCGTGGACACCTCTGGCTCTATTTGGGAGAATTGCGTATGAAAGGCTTCTTTCATTTGCTATCAACTTTTGATGGTACTAGACTCTAGACTAGTGCACCACGCAAAAGCTATTCTTGATAACAATTTTGGGAAGAACCTAAGTTTCATGAAATCACTGTTAGCCAATTCTTCACACTAAGATGTGAATCTAGCTACATGTTCTAAGGTTGATTGTCTTTAACCCAATAGAATAAGGTAAATTATGGAATTTTAAATCCTATGGGGAATTCATACTGACAATCTATCCATTTCGAGTATCATTTTTTGTAAATTGGGATTTGAACCCCTCAGGCTAATGGACCACATACTTTTTGTATGAGGTCCAATACTTTATCTTGACGTTAGGGGTCTCACCATAAAGGGGCTACCAGGGTTTTCCTAATTAGCGCAACCATGGGTGCTGTCGCAGGGGCAACCATAGGTGCAGGCATAAGGGGCGGTATATGGATTGTTATAGGTGGTGGTTCCCTAAAATTTGGGACTTTAGTCATGCCTTGAAAAGGCTGGTATGGCACTGGATATGGTACCTCATAATATGCTTGTGGGGGTGCTATGGGTAGTACCACAGGTGGAACACTACATGATCACAATATTTAGAGAAGCTCATACCCTGTCTCAACCCTTCGTGATAGGGGACTTGGCCTAAGGTCTTCTTCCACCCCCCATGTGTTAGTTCAAAGAGCGAGTTTTGTGAAGTTCTACTCAAGCCCGCTCCTTGGGTCTTGAGAAGATCATCAATATTTTAGGAAGCCATTCGGACATAATGGATTCTTCCATCCTCACTAGTAGATATTCCCACAATGGTCCGGGGTCTAACAGGCTCATACCAAGACTAAGGGGTGGATTAAGGAATTCCTCTAGACCTAGGTACTTGTTAAGCACACCTTAATGCTTAAATATGTAGCTCAACATATCTATTGTGTATCTATTTATGCCATAATTTCAATGAATTGCACGATACTACACAAAAGGTTGTCGTTTTTCCCATTTTAGGTTTATCCGAGTAAAAGAGCAAAATTGAGAGCTATCGGCAAGTCTTGAGACCCATAATCGAAGTGCAAAGTCTTATGTGGTCCAAGGGAGAGGTTACGAAAGCTCAGAATGAGAAATTAGAAGCTGGAAATAAAAGTTGAGATTTTGAGCCAAAAAACGACAGAATGTTTTCCTATCAGTAGGTCCACTACTAAGATTCAAGAAAAAGCTTCTTCTACTGGTTGGTAATCACTTTCTACCGATAGGTCGCAGTCTAACGCACATTTAATGCAGCTTTCGGCACTTTGTGATAGAGCACGTTTTGCGATATTTGGTTCTACGACTTTTCTTGTGCAAGAAGATTGTAGGAAGTTATTTTAGCATTTCTTTGGTCCCCTTTTGACTTATATTAGCATGTGTATGGGAGAAAGAAGGGAATCTCATACCATTAGACATAGCTTTAGTTTTAAAAGCCATCTTCTACCTTGAGAACTTCTTTTTCTAAGTTTTCTTTTGTTCTTCATTTTTCTCCTGAAGTTCTTGAGCAAGTTGTAAGAAATTTATTCTATGAAGTAAGTAATCTAAGCTCTTTATCCATTTCTTGGTTTGGCTTCGTTATTTTCCTGTCGCCGGAATCGTGTCCATTGATCTAGTATGTTCTTTTTCTCCAGATTTTTGAGTTCCATTGGTAAGTTTGATTTACTCTCTCTTTTAGTTTAATCGTTTTTAACTTATACTCCTTTATCTCTTTCATCTTTGTTATAAGCATGAGTAGTTAAGTTTATTTAGGCTAGATCTAAGGAGGAAGTTCATCCAAAAACTAATGTTTACCAATATCTCCTAAGAACTTTTCAAGTTTGTTTATGGATTCAAATAAGTTCTTCTCTTTAGAAACAAAAAGGAAGTGTTAAGGTTTTGCTTAGTAATTGCCATAATCTTGGTATATCCAATACTTAAACCTATGTCCCCCCTATTTTGAACTTAGTGTTCTTGAACTTGATTGAATTCGGAAAACACCTTCTTCGTTTAAGCAAGAGTAAATTTCATCGAAAAATCTCCAATTTAAATCCTTGTTCGGAATCTAGGTTGAGTTATACAAAGGAGATATTGTGTAAACGAAAGTTTAGGGTGAACCAAATCCGAAGATTTAGCCTATTCCTTAATTGTTATTACATTTTTCTAATTAGTTTTAACTTAGTTATCACTCGAAACCCAACAAACTTTGAGCTTGACGTCTGAAACGTCGAAAATAACTAAATTTGTGAAGTCTTTTAATTTAACTACCTTTTGCTGTAGATCAATACTCTGGACTTTCCACTATATCTCTTTTAAATCTTTGAGGGGAGTCTTGTTTCATAAAATTATACCTTGACCTTGGCCGGCACCCTAACGACGCATTTTTGCCGACCGGTCATATTTTTTGCGCCGTTGCCGGGGATTTTTAGCTAGTTTTGAGAAATCACAAATTTTTGCAAGTTGCAACTCTCTTTGGCGGAAACCTTTAACCTACCCATATTGGTAAACCTAAGGTGTAACGCAAGCTAAAGGGAAGTGCAATTCACAGATTTTTATTTTCTCTTTGATCTCATATTTATTTGTTAGGAGAGTGTCTTTGGTGTATGAGTGTTTACACTTGTGACGCCACACAACTGCTTATTCGCACACACGACCCTCATTTCAACACAATGGCTGAACAACATGAGGCCAATGATGCAACCATGGCTTGCACTATGTGGAAATACTTGCATCCTACCCACACCACCACAATCTCGTGCATCCTCTTTCCCATCGATATACCTAAAGGAGAGCAATTCTATGTTAAGCCCAACATACTTGGCATGCTCCCTACATTCTATGGGATGGAATTCGAAAACTACTATGTACACATAAAAGAATTCGAGGAGGTGGTGAATACTTTTACTAATGTGGCCACTCAACTTAAAATGGCTTGATTGAGACTCTTTCCATTTTCTCTCAAGGATAAGGCTAAACGTTGGTTTCTCTCTCTGAGATCGCACTTGGTGACTAATTTGGTCGATATGCAAGTAGAATTTCACAAGAAATGGTTCCATTGCACCACAACACCACATTAAAGAAAAATATCCAAAACTTTGAAGAGATACCCAATGAATCCTTTTGTTTTTGTTTGGAGAGGTATAAAGAGCGCCTCCTCGCCGTTTATCACGGGTGTGAGGAATGGCAAATTGTGGCATTCTTCTATGAGGGTATATTGGTCCGCAATCGCCAATTTATCAATCTTATGACTAGTGGCGAGTTCTTAAATCGAGGAGCCTCCGAGGCTCTTGCTTACTTAGATGAATTGGCGGAGAACAACCAATCTTGGGATTATTTCGATCCCAATGACCGTTCGTATAGACCATCTCTTCAACAACAAAATCTGAGTAAGTACATGCTAAGAGAGGAGGAGAACCTTAGCAAATGCCTTGACCACATCTCTAGAAAACTAGAGAAGATTGAAATCAACCGAGTGAACGAGATCTCCTCCACTTCTAAGCCCATGGAGGCTTGTGCTATTTGCGATACATTGGACCACACTATCAATATTTGTCCGCCATGCCTGCTTTCAAAGAGGTGCACAATAGTTTGGACCAAGCCGAGGTCCATGCCCTTCACCAAGGGCAAAAATCTACCAATTTGCCCTACAACAATACTTACCATCTGGGATTGAGGCATCATCCCAATTTTAGTTTAAGGAACAATGAGTCGGGTGGCCCATCTCAAGGTCCCCCGGGATTTCAAGGGCATCACCCACCACATCCAAATTCACAAGGGCCAGCACCACCTCGATATCCGCCCAATGCATACAATTCTCTGGGACCATCCACGGGTCCCAACTCTTATCAATTGTCTAACAAGTGAAGTTTGGAGGATACCTTGCAAACGTTCATGCAAGGACAAGCCAATGTCAACGAGCAAACCACGCAACACGCAAGACATTGGGGACATTCGTTCTCAACTTACTAAGTTAACCATAACCTTGGGGGCCATGCAACATGAGAAAAGAAAATTTCCATCCCAACCGCAAGCATACCCCCGAGGCCAACATTATATTCAAGGGGCTTCTCCTTCTGGGCCCAATATTGAGCAAGCTAAAGCTATCACCACATTGAGGAGTGGAAAAAAGGTCGACAAGACCATTTCTTCGAAAGCTACCCCTCCTCCGGTTCCTACTCTACACTCCAAAGTTGATGAGCTTGTGAGTGACTTGCCTCCATCTACCTTCACTTCCACATCTTTTCTCATTGGAGACCCCATCATATCCACTTGCCATATTCAGGTCCCAAATCTGCAAAGATTGAGGCCACAACCTAAATTGACGAACTCTACGGAGATATTTGAGCGTTTCAAGCAAGTCAAAATCAATATTCCACTACTTGACGTGATCAAGCAAATACCTTCTTATGCAAAAATTTTGAAAGACTTGTGCACTATCAAGCACAAGCACAATGTTCAAACGAAGGTATTCTTGACACAACAAGTACAAGGACCTCGATTGTCCTACTATTTCTGTGAGAGTTGGGGAAAATATGGTTGAAAAAGCTCTACTCGATTTGGGGGCTAGTGTGAATTTG